>SNQJ01S0040464.1:26251-37464 GCA_010110895.2 Picea sitchensis | reverse complement strand
TGTTTTAAAGATCGCGCACAGAACTGCGGTTGAGAAGGAACTGCGAAAATCAACGGCTCATGGTGTTTTTCGGACCCCCCCGACCGATCTGTCTTTCACGGTAGGGGGGGGGGGTCCGGAATGGAATTTTCTTCTGGCGGGCCCCCTATCTATACGTGGCATGAATCCATTGGTTTCGAATCCCACCGCCTATTACTGTCTGACACACCTCGTCACCTCAGGACGTCATTATCCACCTTTTTATTAAGAGTCACATCCCATAACTCTGTCAGTCTTTCTCCCTCATTCACCCATGGCAAGTCCCTTCTCCATGGTATTTTCCCCCAATCAATACCCACCAATTCACTCAACCGTATGCTTCAGTCATTTTCGCCTGCCATCTCACACTCTAAATGACTCGTTGGCCATTTATTACTGGCTAACTTATCCATTAACCAGCTGACCTATATCCCGCACCAAACAGATATCCGTTTGCTCAAAACTACCCTCACCCTTCATTCCCTCACCATTTACCCAGTCGTCGCACCAAAGAATTTCCCCATTTTCCTTTTCCATTACAGTCAGTCGCCCACATATATAGTCATCCCCACTAAACTTTGTTTTATTTGCAGGTATTATTACAGTGATGGCGCCAAAGTCAAAGAGAACAGATGGTGAGGAGAATCCTTTTCTCCTGCCTCCCGTCGACCTCGACAAGATTCCTCTGGCCGACAAAGACTACTTAATTGCAGACACAAGATGTGATTTCGACTTTGAAGACCTACAGTCATGGCTTAAAGAAGTCTTCCTAGACCAAAGTGACGAAATTGGACTCTCGGAGTCCAACCTACCCTTGTATCTTTTCCCCCAAATTCACCACTTCACAGAATTCGCCCTCAAGTGCCAAGCCCATTATATCCCTGAACAAAGAGCCATTGTGTCCTCGTCTGTGGAAATTCTTTTCCTCATCACACCAGAAACCATCGACCAAATGATGCAAATATCCTAAGCCGAATCTGCCTCACCTTTTAATCTCGAAATCATCACAGAGCTCTACCAGAAGTTATCGTTTCCTCAAAGAGCTCAGATTTTTGATCTTTTCCTTCCATAATCTGCTCATCTCCCCACTACAAACCCCCCTTTTCCTTCCTCCCTGTTCTCAATAAAAGGAAACCAGGTCATCACATCACTATGTGCCTTGCTTGGATATTTTTCAGATCAATGGGTAGATGAACCCATTTTGGGATTTCTATCTATTTTCTCCACCGATGAGAAACCCACTACGTAGTTCGACTACAACATGTTCCTGGAAGACAACATTCATGAACAATTCATAAATTTTGCCACAGAAGGTATGTTCTGGTATTCGGCAATACTGGCATACCTGTTCGTTTTCTTCCAAGAGGACAAATTTTCTTTTTCTATGCGGAAGATGAACGAGGATGGTAGACCACAGGCAGTAATAGCATGGGCTTCTCTGCTCAGACATAACTCCACATAATTCAGTTTCAAGCAGTTCATCAAGCATTTCTACCTCCCAGTGGTGAGTATGCTTAGCGGCTGACCCGAACCCAGAATTAATGAGGAAATTCAGAGGATTCTACATCTCTCAGACCTTACAAAGACTGGTGATTGGTACCTGTACCAAAATCATACCGAGATCAGAGTCTATGTGTGCAAGTTGGCCCTATATAAACTACCCAAGTACTTACCTGTTAGAATTTTTGCCCTGGAATACATAAGGCAGATGATAAACTCAAATGACATACATTTTGTGTCTTTGAGGAAGAAGCAACAACTAAGAATCAAAGGGCAGATTGGGTCTTTCATCTGTAACAATCGAGGCATCGGGGAGGAAGCAGACAGACTGCTAAAAGAAATGAAGTTTTTTGTTAGTTTCACGTGGCACTATGATCCATGCGGGATAATTTCCGAGATGAGGATAAAAAATAAGAATATCCCATATGTTCACATATCTAGGCCTGAAGTAGAGAAGTTTTCAAACCAGACAGAATGCGAGCCAAACACTTTGTTTGAGACAGAACAATAGGACCCTTCTGTCACTGTTTCACAGACGACTACACCATAGGTTCCAAAGGAGAAAAGGACCAGGAAGGACACTTCGCCTTCTATCACTGAAGTATCATCTGAAGAGTTCCAATTGCACACAAAGAGGCCGAAAACCACTCAGGCACTTGACACGGCTGGCGAAAAGGCAATTCCATCCACTACAATGATGGAGGTGGATCGGTCACTCCTTAGTACCAAAAACAAGTAGATCATAACCTTCAGTATTTCCAAAGAAGCCTACAGATGCTCCACCAGTCAACCAGCCAGGAAAAACAGGACCGAAGCTGAGTATCTTTGAGAAATACGATTTGATCAAGAAAAAGAATCAGACGCTGACCAGCAGCACATATGCTCAGTTCTGGAGGAAAACGTCGACTGCACAACACAGACTGCCATCGACATTCGACACTAAAAAGGGTAGAATGCACATGGCATTTCTCCAAGCACAGGTGCCAGACCCAAAGGTAATCACCAATTACAAAAGGGAAACTTTTGAATTCCAGACTAAGGATGTGCATCCAGGTGATCAAATGGATATGCACAGGCAAACTAGAGAAATGGTTTTCTCCTCATTGGCACATGCTTCCACTGCTGCCTCCAAGTTACAATTATCTTTGAATAATGTCCAAATGAAGTTGAACTTGGAAAAAATATCATCCTTTTCCAAGGATAACAGGATTAAGACGTTGGAGGAACTGGTCCTCAAGATCGGATATGATCCCTCGAATGTGAAAGCATTCGAGGAGATGATCAAGAAGAAAAATGTCGACATAGCGTCTCTGAGGAAACAATTGAAGCTGCCACCAACAGTAGACTCCCAGGCGAAGGAAATGGCAGAGATAGAAGGAGAAAAAGATGAGATGCTTAAGTTGATCATGGAGCAGAATGCATAATTGAAGGAAATGGAAGCTGAAATGGAGAAACTAGTGAAAGAGAAAGAGCAGTCAAAACCCATGGAAGTCATTCCATTGAGTGCAGTTTCTCTCTCAAGAGTGAGAATAGTGTCCCTAGAAAAAATTCCATCGGCAAATCCACTGACGTCTCTGGAAAAGACTGTTGAACTGGCTAAATCTATGGAAGAGATGGATCTGCAAGAAACATAGATTAGCAGGCTCAAAAAGGAGATTGAGAACCTCCAGGAACTCAAATCGTCTTACCAAACCAGCTACTCCAAGGAAAAACAAGTGTCAGACCAGCTCAAACAAGACTTACAACAGCTTCAGAAGCAAACAGTGGTAGGCAAAACACTGGCCGAAGTCAAAGAAAGTGTCTGGACAGACATGAATGAAATATGGCCAATGATACAAATTATGCTTGAGAAAAATGAATTGGTGCAAAGAAGTAAATAATCCATTGAGAAGATTAGAGAAGAACTGGGAGAGATGCCCACAGAGGCTACTGAAATCATCAAATTCCTGAATTCTAAAACCAGAGAGGAGCTAGAAGATCTGAGAATTGAAGACAGAACATCGACCATCCTTGAGGTCAAGAGAGTCCTAACCAAGAGAGGACTGATGCTACAACTAGAAGAAAAAGTTCAGGCTATGGACCTAGGGGTGAAAAGGTTTTTCAGCAAGATCGAGGCTCTACAGAAGAAGGGTCTTCCTGGTTGTAGGGTGGTAAATGACAAATTGATGACGCTCCCCGATTACAAAAAGAGACTAGCGATTGTGGCTAATGATAGTTCGAAATTTTCAGGAATACAAGGCAGTATCACTGGCAAGGCATTCCTAGATGCTCTACAGTTGGACATCAGCATACAGCATGAGATCCGGTACATCTTCATAATCAAGCCAACTTTTGCTAAGTACACAGAGATGGATGAAGTTTACCAAAGGTTACTCAAGGTCGTCATTCCCAGTCATCTTCGATGGGAAGAGCTTTGCAATCTGATCGAGTAGTGTCCAAGCCCAGTCAACTATCCAGTCAGACGAGGTCGTGCAGAGGCCTCACCAATGGTTCACCCAGAAAACAACATGAAACTTCTACACATCATCAAACAGTTTCGTATATTTTTGTAGTTTGTTAAGTCAGTTAAGCTAAAAATAGATTTACCATGTCCTGATCTTTAATGACAGGATCGTTTGTAATTTTGGTTATAAATACTTCACTTTTCGAAGTATTGAGGGTCGATCTTTACACCCTGCGAGCTACCAGACTGTAACATTTTTCAAGAGATCTTCCATTAATACAAAGAGGCGTTTCCACAGGATTCTTGTGTGTACTCATTGGTGATGTTTTCCTTTCTAAGTTAAATGTTATTCTCGCTTAGTTATTGCACTATTTTCTAAATATGATCTTTGAAAGTAACGAACGTTGCAGGATTTATCTTTGTATACCCTGTTTCTGACTTTAAAGTATTTTAGTGTTTCATCTTCTAATTTTACGATAAAGAAATTCTTAACTGCTTCTTTGTTGTAATTGACATTCTCACCTTTTCTGCTATTCCTCATTTTTGCTGCTAAAAGAATCCAACGATTACATTATCTCGCCCTGTGAAAGGTTTCTTCATTTTTTGGTTTATATTTTATTTCATAATACAGACCCCATAGCCCAATGGATGTGTAAAACTCTCTCAACCAACCCAACGAAAACGACAACAAACAAAACAAACATATTTTATTTACCTAGCCTAATATTTTAAATTTGAAACATATCTAAATCATATATTGAGATCCCTCTCTGAAGCTGGTAGGGCTAGATCCCAGCTTCGAAGTGGTTGGATAAAGTTACCTCCCATAGATTTCTTATTTTCTGACAACCTCTAGGAAATTTACAGAGCGTTAACACCAACCATAAGCCTTTGTAGATTGTGCTGACACATATTTAGATCATTCTGATTTTCTTGAGGCACAAGTTATTTTCTTGCTTCACTAGTCCCTCAATTGGCTGAGAAACACAGAAACTACTAGTGAAAGTAACAACTACAAAGGTTCCTAACAAGAAATACAGTTGTCCCTCAGCTGACATATTGGCTTGTAATGTCAATAGTGCAATAGATACCTTGAGACATGTAAAACTAGAAAAACAGTCCACCAATATGAAACTGAGTTCTAACCAATTAAAAGGGAAGTCCCCAAGTCTACAATTATGTTTTTTTTAAGGAAAAGGAGTCGGTTAGGAAGTGGGCCTCAACAAATGGAAAAAAGGACAAGCAACCAAATACTCCCATATCACAAAAGAAATAAGAAATCCTTGTAAAAGGGTTGGCCATGCTATGAATATAAAGAAAAAATACCTTGACAATCCAACATTTCCCTTCACTGTTATGAAGGGAATCCACTACACTGGTGTAGTTGCAATTCTTTATTACATTGTATGGTCCATCATGAATTTTGACCTCTATAGTGTATTCTCCATTTTTAATCAGAAAAATGATAGGATTCTGCCCATTTCGAATCATGGTAGACACATCCTGGACTGTTCCCTGTTCAAATAAGGAAGAATACATTTGGGGATAAATACTCGTTAATTTTTGGATAAAACAGATAATTCAAAGGAATTCAATATTTCAAATCTTATAGACATTGGTACTCGGTCATTGTTAATTGTAAAACAATGTTTCAGAATTTGAAATAAAAATACTTGCATCTGCACCTGGAAGCTTCCATCACCAATGCATGCAATTACACGCTTGTCTGGCGTTTCTTGAGAATATCCGAGTGTTTCTCCTACAGACCAACCAATTGATCCAACTGCATTTGGAATTCATACCTGCCAAACACACATTTACCATAGGGAACAAACTGCTTGCAAATCCATAGGAAGTTACACCTGCAAAAAGAGCACCATGAGAGTAGGTCCCTCGTCAGAGAAAATCATTTATCTTTCATCACTCATTGGATTTTTGGTGTTAGTGTTATTTTGTTATTGATTAATAGTAACATACATTGGGACAAAATAGTTTTCTTGAAAATTAGGAATACCTATGCATTTAGTCCTTTCGAAATTTCCTGAGTAAATTTCCTGAGAAATTTCTTGTCCATTTAGAAACTAATGGACAGGAGAAGAGAAAACTTCATTCCTATCCATACTATTCGAAACACACCCTGAAATTTAACATTTCATTATGTGATTCATATTTTGATAAAAAGAATAAAGGGTAATTTTTCTTCATAGACAAAACCTTGAAACTAGAAATGATATGCAATAGGTTTCCACCTATTGGCAACAACAAATTACTAAATTGCGGAGTGTCCTTTACAAAGAAATGATGTTTGACTTACCCACACTTTTCTGGCAATTTAATCTTCTGGCAATTGAACCAAGAGTCACTAGATTCAACAATTACAACAATTTCATATGATAGCATGCCCTGCAACCAATCATTTTATATCAGTGAATATCAACAATAATCCCACTGCAAATGTACCTGATAAGAACAAAGCTGACTAAAAGATAATTGTCTGACTAATTTTACTTCAGAATTTGGTGAGATTCTTTTAGGCCTTTCCTGGATGTGTTTGAACAACACATTGACCTTTAAGGGCTCATTTGGTGCACTTTGGAAGGGAACACATTCAGGTACAAAAATACACCGATAATTTTCCAAACATGTGGGGTTGTGTAGTACCTTCTTCGCAAGGGATTCTAAGAAACATTTCATCAACACACCCAAAACTACGCCCATTTCCTACAGTCACCCTGTTAGGATGCACAATTATATCTTTCTACTGGTTCAATAGAAATGAATATCCCACTGAACTATAGTCATTGAGAATCGACCTTGTAAATAAATATGCATCTGCGGACACAACTATTTCAATACAGAATGAAGTACTTACTGCACCCCAGTAAGTCCCTATGAAATGAGGATGATTTTCTGGAACCTTTCCCTTAGCAGACGACCTTACAGCCATGGGATAACCCGATGCATTTGCTAATTCTGCAAATGCACTTTTTTCCTTAGAAACCCTCATCTTTGCCCGCCTACCAACACTGGCTTCACTATTGTGTTTAGGAATTCTGTTGTCATGTAGGTTCTGCTGTCATGCCCACTGCAACTTCCAAACTTTTGGGATTGCTTAGCCTATAATTGATATAGTCCAGAGGATACCATGTAAAAAAAAATCGAGATAAACTAAAGATCAACAACTAATACTAGAAGTTCAATATTTAAAATCTAAAGCCATAATTAGATTTGGAAACCTCGTATCAACTTGAGAAAAATTGAAAAAACCAAGTAAAATTACTTCAATTAATACCACACATACACAGTTAGCATGGGTAGCCAAAATATCTTGCCTAGTAGAATATACAAAGAATTATAAAATGATCAGAAGTGGAAAAATCCAAAACCTCTTATCAACTGAGAACCTCAATATATTTGAAAACTATGCAATGAAGCTCAGATAGTCCAGAAAAGGTATTTAAGATATTGAATATAGACTGAAAGTCTAATACCATCCTTGTCAAATAAACCAAATGATTATACATAGAATGGTCCAGCTCAAGTACTGGCTAAGGTAGTAGAACTCCAATGCAAACACAAAATGCAAAATCTCCACGGTATTGTTTAGCGAGTAAAGAACTAGATGAACCCAGATGGAAGCACATGAAAACAAATTAAGATAATCTCAAAATCAATACAATAAATTCCATGCAAATACTTGAAGTGGCCATGACATCTAAATTTTTCAAATGGTCAAACAGATATAGTGAATATGAATTCAAATCGATATCTTGACCGTGAAGCAAAACGAATACACAAATCCTTTAGAAGGTCTGGGAAGTGTCAATGCCAATAATACCAAAACTGCTAACATAAATCCATTAGAAGGGCAGGGAAGTATCAATGCTAATAACACCAAAACTGCTAACATACTGGAGTATGAGGAAGCTATAACATCCAAATCAACATGATTATTGTTACTATGCACTCATGGTAAGCCTTTCGGGGTAGATGGAAAACACCTTTCCCAAAATATTGAAAAGTACTTAGATCCTTTACTAATCACATCTTCTCCAGTTGCATTTACTAGTAGATTACTACAATTATTGAAACACATAATGGTATTAACTGAATCTGAATGACATCATGGCGTAACCCACTTGGCCCATATCCCAGGACCATACAAAACTGTTACATGAAATGATCCAAATTTGAAACATGCTACTGTTGAGAGGAATAAATGAATTCCATCCAATCATTAAACACACTATGCTAACTTTTTTACACACTATGCCATCATTTACACCCTAATTATTGTTATTAGTTGGTGGGATTGAATCTCCTTATATTATGGTTTATGTGTGATTGGCTCCGAGTCAATGAAATAAAATTACGAATGAAGCCCGATGGTCCATTGAAGTCTCTAAATTGGGGATGGAAAGGAATCAACGGAACACAAGAAAAAATAAACGCATACCAGGGTTCATCCAACCTTCATGTCAAGCCTAGGTTCAAAGGACATGACAAGCTCATAGCCTTCCGATGTAATTTTTTTGGTGTCTAAAGGACGGTTGGGAAGCCAACTCCATGCATTTTGAACCAGCATAGTTTGTAGGAAAGTGAACCCGTAACTAGTAAATTTCTTATTATTATTATCATCATGAAGTGGTAGATATTTCTGGTTTTGTAAACCATTTTTGCGGACTTTCCATGGAAAGTAAAAGCGGTTTTTTCTGGATATTGTGTGTCCTCATGCAATTTAAAAGGAGTTTGTGTTTCCAACTAGTGCTACCACTGCAACTTTCAGAGTAGAGTTGGAATTCTGCTTTGGACAAAAATATTTAAATTGTCCGACTTCTTGACATAAATTATCCATCTTCTTGATAGACAAAATCTTTAAATTGTCTGACTTCTTGACATAAATTTTATGTCTTCTTGACAGAAGTCCTGAAGCTACATTGGAAAGGAAAGCGAGAGGAGGATACCTTTACATCTAGCGCTAGGTTGGTTTAACTTTTATTTGATTGAAACTTTTGTGTGGATAAAGACTTGAAACACCGACCTATCGTTGAGTGAAGCTTTCAAAAATTTTGACCGATGAGGCAGTTGCTCAAGCTTCGCTACATGGACCCACCACCTAACCTATGACATATCATACTTGTAACTGTGTAGAATGACCAGTTTATGAGTGAAATATTACAAATGGCACGAGCAACAAATGTCAGTTTTATGTTGTCCGTGCTTATCACAAATGGAAACACCAATATCACATGCCTGCCAAGTGGTGAGGAAAACATGCTCTGAAGCTGTATCTGTAACTTGAATTTGCAATGCCCAACAAGCCTCAACATAACCAATTTGTTTACATGAACATGCTTGAACCCAATACTCGAACCCTAGTCTTTTGTACAACAAATGTTAACAGGATGGAACACCAGTTTTCTATATAGAAACAAGCACCTTCTGAAGGGGAGTGAATGTCTAATATTAATATGCTGGAACACTAGTTTTATGTATAGGAACAAGCACATGGAATGATATCTCTATCCATGTTTTTACATTGTCCTTCTCTATCATCAGAATCCCCTGATTTCTTCTGCAACCCATGATTGTTGTCATCTCTCTTGGAACCCTTTGAATTACCTCGAGTGAAAAGAGAGACCAGAGGTACTTCCATGACCTTTAATTTCACAGTGAATGATCTAATCTTCCTGGGCACAACATGGTCCATATCAATACCAGTGCCGACATATTCAGCACAAGGAGACTGCAACTTCAACTTAGTAGCATTTTTGAGCAACTTGGGGAACTGGATCTTGACTCCAGGGACGTTAGAAGACTATGGAAAGGCAATATCGATATCAATATCATCCAGTGGTGTTGTAGGAAGTTGGAGGGGAAACAACTAGCCATGGTAAAATAAGTTACCTATAGGAGAAATGCAAAAGAACACACTGGCCTGGATAGTGGAATTGAGAAGAAGAAGAAGAACAAAATGATTCCGCCAAAAAATGAAGCTACTCTGAAAACTCCGAAGAGAAGTCATAGGTTTGAAATCAAGATTTTGGATGAAGTTTTTTCAAAATGCACAATTCTAACTCCATCATATTGATAAAGATCTTGAATGAATTCTGCTAGTAAATATAAAATTGTAACTCATTTGTTATTGATGGTTATTCAATCGTTATTGATAGTTATTCATTCGTTATATGATATTTATAGGGATAGGAATTAGATCATACACTTATTGGTAAGTGTATGATATCATAGAAACTGAAAAGCAAAAGAACACAAAAGTTATATTATGGTAAGATTCATGAATCTTACGTACAAGCCAATACTGTGATTCTGAATACTATTCCAGCCATCCCACCTGTTCTCTCACCCCACCGGGATGTAGGGGATTAAACTAAATCTATGGATGGAAGAGTAGCAAGTAGTCAATCACAACGAAGAAAAAATGCGGTGAGGTGGTGCAGAGAATTACTTTGAAAACCTTTTACTATTGAGGTGGTAAAATGGAGCCCTGACATACACGGATCGATCTATTTGATGGTGTTATCATGGCGGTGGATACAGTGGCCAAAATTTTTAATGTGGCCACAATTTTTAAATCCCTCGCATACATAGATTGATCAGTTTGATGGTGTTGTCAAGGCAGTGGAGACAGTGGCTGCAATTATTAAAGCTATCTATGGGTTTGATAGTCAATATAATGTAGATCTTTTCCAAGAAACTAAAAATATGTATGTCAGGATTTCCAAAAACATTAGGAAGACATTAGGCAGTCAATATATTGTAGATCTTTGTGTCAAGATTTTCAAATCCTTGTCAGGATTTCCTATAATGTAAACATCCAAACTTATGATACATAAAGGTATATGTAAATGCATAAAAGAAACTCGGCAATAAGAGTTGAAGATTATTAACCAATGGGAAGTCAAATAAAAGTAAATAAAATATTTTAAAAATGATTATTTTATTTTTCCTATTCAAAAATTTGAAGATCATACAAAAATACATTGGGTCAACCACAAACTAATTGAAGGTCAATGCTCTAGCGAATGCTATATTCCTAGCCTTCAGCATGGACTAATAAGAGAATTATTAGTACCATAGGAAATCGCTAAAATGCATTCACTGGACCATTCATAGTTAGACACGGGAGTAGTTTGAACTTCCCAAGCCATTGAGAGAACATGTTCATCTAATAAATGGAGAGACACATTTGAGCATTGAGTCTCGCTAGCTCGAAGTCAAAATTTAAAAACTA
>SNQJ01S0040463.1:77135-102906 GCA_010110895.2 Picea sitchensis | reverse complement strand
TATCTTCCATCATAGTTTTGTTCATTATAATTTTAGATTCTTCACAACCCTTTGTCAACTAGGCTAGAAAACCTAACGGCTAGGCTATGTTAGCACTTTTAGGTTTTATTGGACTTATGACTGCCAACAATAAGCCTTTGAGAGATAGAAAAACACTGGTGAGCTGAAGAGCTCCTTCAATGAGTTTGCAAAAACCCTAATTCTGGAATTTCTACAGAAATTAGCAAAACCCTAGAAACCCTAGGGCCAAAAATTCAAATTGCTCGGAATGTCAATCTGAGAGTCTCTGGAGATGCTTTGGAAGAGGTCGTACTCTTATATGCCAAAAGTGTCCCCAACGTCGAAGTATTAAGGGTTGAATCACCATTGAGAAGGAGGTTGTACGAATTTTTTGGAAACCCTAGGAGGGCCGTACGGTTCTGCAAAAGAGGAGAGATGGCTGATAAGGGTTTGTAGCTTGTGCAATGGGTTCTTAAAGACCTATGCTTTGATACCATGTTGATTTTCATAATCTAGGTTAAGTATGAAGTTCATTCCATTTTATCATTTCACTTAACCATAAACAATAATGTTGCAGCAACCAAGATCAAAAGAAGAAACACCATGCACAAGAACACAAGAAGTATCCTGGGAAACCCTTCTCAACAAGGGAAGAAAACCCAACCAAATCCTTTGCTATAATCTTCAAGAGAAAGAACTTCACCACCAAGAAAGACCTAGAACACAAGAGGGTGCTTAAGCCCTAGAACTCTAGTGCCCAAGAGAGGTGCACACCTTTTTCCAAAGAAGTGTACTTGCTAAAATTTCCAAACTCACAAGTAAGATATGTTTCCACAAAGGGGAACCATCCCTGACTTATATTAGGCTTTGTCAAATCAACAAAGGCGTCTATTGGCTCAACAGGGCCGACCTCTCTAAGTCACTTTATAATTTATTATTATTATTATAATTAATATTAACAATCTTAATTATCTTTTACATTTATTATTAATCACATTAAGGTGGGGTCGACCTATACCCTTTACATAACAATTAGGGTTACATGTAGGTATGACTCTTGAACAACATATAGCAAAGGATTTGATACACCCACTAGTGCTCATCCACTAGGGGCACATCCATAGGGATTTCATAGCTCTGACTCACTGCATTACACAAAAGAACCAGGTCTTCACACGTTCACCTGTGCTCGTCCACATGCACGTACACTCTATAGATATGCTTTCCCACTGCCACCGAAAAGAAAATCATATGGAGTCTTCTCATCAACTCTGTTTCTCAGAGGAGGCTAATACATCATATTCATTTCTGTTCTCATGATGATGCACCCAACACTTTGGGATTTCACATGTTCACCTTGTGCTCAGCCACATGCATGTCCTAACTCAATAGATCGTTTTTCCACTGGATAATCATCTGGAGTTATTCTCAACTCTCTAAATGTAGGAGGTCATCTCTACGTTCCCAGCTCTATCTCAGGCATGAACCATGTACCCTTCTTAGGGGATTTCTCTCAGGTTTGTAAGCTGAGAGAAAGACCTCACATAGCTGCAATGATCCACGCCTCACAGGTTTGTAAGCTAGAGAATGTCTCACATAGCTACATTCATCAACACTTGTCACATTAAAAAACAAGTCATACTATGGTATTGAATGTGTCGTTTAGACTCCTTTAACAATGATCACACCTTCGTTTAAACCTTGCTTTGGCCCAATGATCCGCCAAGGGATTTAATTATCTTTTAATGTGGGAGAGCCTATATAGATCAAATTCCTTGAGGAGAGTTAAGGTTCTTGCAAGGATGTTTTTTAGCACATTGTTCCCCACCACTTGACCCTTGATGAGAGCCCTTATCATGATCAAAGAATGACCAAGAATGGTGATCCTCCGAATCCCTTGATCACGAGCGATATTGATACCCTTCCATGGTGCATAGGGTTCAACAATAGTGTTGGATACTATACCTAAACCCTAAGTAAAATGAGCAACAATATGACCTTCGAGATCAAAAATAATCCCCCCTGCACTTGTCATCCCTTTTAAAACATGTTTTCATAACCAACTATTTTAAATATATATAACAACAATATATATTTCATTTTTTCAACAAATCTAAGGCTTCTTTTCCCTTCCAAATTGTTGCATATGATTTCTAATGATTTCTTCTCCTTCCAAATTGTTGCATATGATTTCTAATGATTTCTTCTCCTTCCAAATTGTTGCTAATGATTTCTTCTCCTTCCAAACTTTTGTTACATATGATAGGGCCTTCCACTCTCCCATAATATCTATATCCCTGAATAAACTAAAAAATGTACCCTTAACTCTTTAATACTAACAAATACATTAATTTTACATTTAACTGTTTTAGAACCTCCAATATAAATAAACATATTAAGTTACTTCCTAATTATTGAACTTTTACTTTTAACCCAAAAACTCTTTAATATTAAAAAGAAGGAGATCATTAGACCACCTTCACCACCCATGGATATTACGAATATATTAATATAAAGCTCTTACTCAGCTTCTCCACAGATTGGAAGAGTTATGGTGGAATCATACTAAGCTTGAAATTGCAATTTTGGTTTTTTACTAACATACAACCCAAATATAAATATAGAGGAAATTAAAGCAAATTACTTTCCTTTATATCTAGTGAAATTGCAATTTAGGTTTTTTTTACTAAGATACAATCCAAATATAGAGGAAATTAAAGCAAATTATTTTCCTTTATATAGATATAGATTTCAATATAGATGTAGAGATGACATTAACATATTTTTAAATATAAATTTAGACATAATACTATAACATAGATAGTTCTAAATTTTTAATATAAAACAATGCAATATAATATTTTTAAATATAAATTTAGACATAATACTATAACATAGATAGCTCTAAATTTTTAATATAAAACAATGCAATATAATATTTTTCTATAAGTCTATACTTTTACAAAAGTTTTCAAAACAGAGAAAAACCTTATTAGTCCCGGCTAGAGTGACTATAGCTATCAGTTCAAGGCTGAACTTGTATTACTTGAAGTTTGACTATAATTTTTTTAGTTTTTTTTTTTCAACGAAAAAAATGTGCTTTATATTCAGAAGGATATAAGATTGTACAAGGCAAAATGCGGAGATATTCAAACTGTCCATACATGATAGACACGAGAAATGTGATCAAAGCTTGTAAAACAGGCTGTCCATACAAAGCAAAGGTGTATCATAGCCGAGACTAATACATGTCCCATGGTAGACCAGCACTCATAACAGGTAGATCGGTCAAAGATTGATCCGTGTGGAAGGTCCTTCATTGCCTTCTTCCCACCTTGTATAGCAAATGTGTCCCGAAGGCAAGAACATAGTTTTTTTAGAAAGGATATCCGCCTCACTATTTTGTTCTCTGTAGACGTGAGAGAAGGTAAGTTTATTAAATAGTTTTGTTGCAACACGAGTTCTCTCCTTCCAACTTTCAAGGTCCGCCACCTGAAAATCTACAAGCCCGATCAACCAATCAATAGTAACTTTGGAGTCGCCAAGAAGTAGAAGCTCAGATATGTGAAGTCGACTAGCCAGGATAAGAGACGCCCATGCTCCTAAAAGTTCAGCCTTCATATTGGTACCAGTCCCACAATTTAGAGTCCACCGGTAACAAGTGTGTGAGTTTATAACAATTTTCCCTCCCGCCCCACAGAGAGAGCCGCCTTGTTGTGCCGCTCCGTCAAACCAGGCCACAATCCGATCAAGTGGAACTTTAAAAATAGATCTGCTGGGAGGTGTCTTCGATGTCTGGTTCCTGTTGGATACCATCTCAGCAATGATATAATTTTATACACTGCGAACTGAAGGAGTCTTATCATTGAATATGGCAGCGTTTCTAGTTTTCCATATCCGCCAGCAGAGGGATATAGGCAGCAGCGCTGGGTTCAAAGTGTCCTTTACCCAATTTTGAAAACAAGATGGAACAGTGGGACCAACCCAAGTTGATGAGGGCAAAAGAGCTGGTGAAATGAGCTGCCACACCGATCTGAAGAATGGGCAGTCTATGAAGACATGGGCGACCGATTCAGAGTGAGATTTGCACAAGATGCATCGACCAGGTCCCTCCCAACCCCGGGACTGCAAATTTGGCCACAACAATAGCTTGTTTTCAAACAGAAGCCAGGCAAATAATTTTAATTTGAGTGGACAGTCTTCTCTCCATATCTTAAGGCGCCATCGATCATAAGTGTTGGTCCAGTACTTTGTAGCTATGGCACGGTAGACATTCCTTGCTGTGAGGTTGCCAGAATTGTCCCCTCCCGTCCACAAGAAGGTGTCTGGCCGGTCCTGTAAGTAAATGCCAGATTCAATTAACCTGCGAGTGTAATCAACCCATTCATTAGAAAAATCCGCATCCAAAGCTAGGTCCACGCTGCTGTGCCAAGAGTCGCCCAAGTGACCCCCACTAGACGAAGAAATCTGATATAGGAAGAAAATACTTTTGTGATGGAGATGTGCCAGTAGCTGCGGGGATAGGAAGGCGTGTGCGCCCAATCCCAGTAGGACGTCTCTGCCTATTTCAATCGAATAACCATTACCGGGCTTCCACGAGAGCCAATGTAGGATGATGGGTAGTGATTTTAACAGGTGTTTCCAGGTTTGAGAGCCGCTAGAGGGTCTCTCTGATGCCGATCTGAGCCACAAATGTACAGGTAAAAGAGGGAAGTACTTAGCCTTGATTACTTTGTTCCAGAGACCTGGCTTCATAAGAATACGCCAGAGAGTGTTTGCTGAGAGTGCCCTGTAGAAGATGTGTAGATTCCGGAGACCCCAACTATAATTTTTTTAGTTGTTTGCCAATGTTTTACATAAGTAAATAATTTTGTTGGAAATATAACTTCTATTTAGTTGTTTGCCAATGTTTTATGAAATGAAGATAAATCAATATGAATTGTTTTTATTTTATTTTATTAGTTTCTGTTCAAGCAAGACTATAGCAATCAGTTTTTTTTGACTTAACATTAGTTTTCTGTTGAACATAAATTTAAACTATTTTTACAGAGTTAAACATTGTAACACTGATTTTTTATTTAAAAAAAAATTAACAATTACTTCAACCGGTTATTGCAGAGGTGCGAGCTAGTATTTAACTTGTGAGTACAACAACACCTAGAAAAGCATCCAATCCCATACACATGGCGGCATGAGGATACCAATTTCGATCTCGTGAAATCCAGGCCATCCAAGCTGGCATAAACTACCTTCGAACAAGTGACACGCTCCGATAGACTCTTCCAAATGTAGAGCTGCGAGTACTGGCTGCGGTAATAGGGAGATCATAACCGCTGCGGTCTCTCTAGCTAAATTTGAGTGGTTTTTGGCGGAGGTCTCTTTCCCAAGGATAGACCACTGAAATTTTCAAGGGATTCTCCTCCAGTGGGTAAGACAAGGCTACTGTTGTGGCCGTTAAAAAATCAAATATCAAATCCATGGTAAGACCAGGATACTGTTGTGGCAGTTAAAAAAATAAATATCAAATCCATCTAATTTTGGGCTGGGACAAGGGGACAAGGCTACTGTTGTGGTCGTTAAAAAATCAATAAATCAAAATTCAACAATACATTTTAATCTAAATCAATAAAACAAAATTCAAAAATTCAGTAATAAAAATAAAGTGATAGACCAGTGTGAAGATTTATTTATTTTAATTATATTTAACTTTTATATTTTGCAAACTGGCTTATGGTTGTATACATATATGTATATATATAGTGCTATGCTCTTAAATGTCTATATATATATATTGCTATACTTTTAGATGTGTATATATATTGCTATACCAGAACATTTTCATTTGGTAGCAATTTGTATTTACTGTCCAAAACCTTAACCACTAAAATTTGCAAGGGATTAGTTTTCCATATCAAATATCAAATCCATCCAATTTTATCAAATATCAAATCCATCTAATTTTGTAATTTTGGCCTGGGACAAAGCTACCACTGTAGCTCTTGTTTTTTAAGCTCTCAAAGAAAACTATAATTTATATAATTTATACAATGTGACATACTTTCATTAACAAGTCGAATGAGCAACATTAATATTAAGACCAAAACATGGGAAGAAATTCAGGTTCCTTCCACATTAAAGAGCAGTTGCACGATAATTTAAAACTATGTATGATGAACTGTGTACGATTATTAAAAAGTGCTCGTTGCTGGTACACTTTGTTGATGTTTACATTATTAGCATGCGGTGATACTCAAGAGGCTTTGCTATGTTTTGTTTTTTTTATCATATGAATTTGTACAAAATTACAATTTATGTTGTTTAAATTGTATTTTTGAATGTAGAATCTGGGCACACCTATGTATTTAGACTTGAGTTATCTGGGTACAATTGCAGTTAGACTTGAGTTATCCTGTTTATTTCTTGTGAATCTGGGTACACCTGTATTTTCTTGAGCCCGTACTGTGTCTTAGCGGTTGGCTGTTGCTTCCAATGCAGTTCCTTGGCTGATGGCTTGTTGCCATATTCTACATCCTTACCTGTTTTTGGTTGTTACCATCACCCGTGCGTTAGACGAATACTGTTGTTGTATTTTCTTAAGAAATGGTTCGAAGAAGCAGGTTGTCAGTCTTGTGCGCTACTCTCTCCAGGTGAGAACGAGTTTGTTGTGATTGAAGAAGCAAGTTGTTAGGCCTGTGAGCAACTCTCTCTAGGTGAGAGAGAGTTTGTTGGGGAAGTGAGTTCTCCTAGAGGGCATCCAGTAGCAACTACAGAGCTATGATAATTCCTGATCCAGCTTGTTGTTAAAGCCCAAAGAAAGGGATGTGTAGCAGTCGATGGAATATTGGATAGTGAAGGTGTACACTCTTGGGGTGGGATAGACATGTGGGGAATGAGAGTCTATGAGCTGTGGGTGTAAGTGACTCCTTGGAGGAAATCCTTCCTGTTGTACTGTGCAGTTCCCATATCCTCAGCCTAACCTAGGAATCCCCTTTACCTGGGTGGAGTTTAGTCTCAGCTCGGGGGCAACCCACTACTGAGAGTGATGAGCAACGTGGTTTATGGCTGAGAGGTTCGTGGAAGGTATTCACGTAGTTGGTGTTCTTCTATTAAAAGATAAGTACCACTTTTATGTTCATTTACATGTTGTGTATATGTACATGTGTTATAATTGATGAGTAATGCCTGTATATGTTGTATGTGTAGGCTTATTGTTATTTCCTCATTAATCTATGTATGAACAAAATATGTTGTCTGTTTATGTTTATATTTATATTTATATGCATATGATAATTGTTGTTTCTATGAGTAGCATGGCCTGACTGTTAGTGGCCCGGGACGTTACAAAATGGTATCAGAGCAGAAAGATGTTCCTCTGTGACGTTGCCCGACGTGTTGGGTGGATGGGGACATTACAAAATTGTATCAGAGCCATGGTTTCAACATTGAGCCTGCATGGGCCAGGAAAGTGGAAGTTGAAGAGAAGGTTTTAGAAGGAAATTGTTATCAAAATGGACAAAATTGAAGTTCAGAGCCCAGTTTTCGACACTAAGCCTGAATTAGGACGTATAAGTGGTTATGGAATCAAAATATCAGAGCAAATTGTTGTTGAAAAGGAAAAAAATTGAATTTCAGAGCATTATAGAGTGCCAAGGGAACACCTTGGCCGTGTTTGGAAGCTCAAGAGGTATAGCGGTTCAAGAACGATTGCAGAGAAAAGAGACTGTAATAACCGTGGGTTTGGAACCAAGAGGTTTGAAGTTGGTCCGTGGGATTTGTTCGGGAGAAGGGGGATCCTTCACAACCATCAGATCTGGAGAAAGGTGCATGAGGATTAACCCCTAAGTACTTCGGACTTCGTGACTTCAGAGAAGTTTATGTGTGATAGAGAAGAAAGGGTCGAAGCCCGAAGTTCCGAAGAGAATCTACATCATAGATCCATGGGNGGGAAGTGTTTACCGTTGGATTTGACCAAGGACAGATAAGAACCGTAGGGTTAAGCCAAGATCGGAAGGTAAGAAAGTTCAGGAGTTTGACGTTCGGAAGAAACGGGGTATGCTAAGGTGAAATCTCACGAAGCCCGAAGTCCCAAAGTGACGTGGCTTGCTGACGTCACTAGGGATGACGTGGACACATGGGACGTGTGCTCTATGTCATTGAATTAATAAACTTTGTAAGATAGAAATGCAGTTAGAATGTGACATATGTCACCCGCCTGATTGGACTACATGTCGGCTTCGTGTGTCCTGCCATGTGGTGCTCTGGGTGGTGGCACAAGGTAGTTAAACTTAGCGAAGAAGTTAGCTAGATCGAGGCTACATTAACTTTGGTCACAATCTATCAAGATTGATGGTCGAGAGGCATTGCAGAGATCGAAATTGCATGACAGCTAATTCTACAGGGCGGTCCCGCAATCCAAACCACGGTTTCCCAGAAGGTGTACGTGTCAACGTGGGGAAAATTGCGGAACGATCGGCGGGTTACTAAAAAACCGCCAACCCATGTCCCCGCAATTTGAAAAGTACTAAAGTTGATGTGAAATTTTCAGTATTTATTAGTTCAAGCACGGAGACCATGGGCCCCAATGTATGCATGGAACCTAATCCCAAGGTCTGGAGACTTGGTACTTCGGAGGAATTGTGTTGCAGTTGCGTTGAGTCGATAACTCCCGGAGGCCAGAGTTAATCTCGACAATTGATCGGGAGAAGGTATGTGGCAACTGATACCATAGTCCGGAGACTGGGCACTCCAGAAGGTTGGAGAGTATGGACAACCCAGAACTTTTGAAGCCTGAAGTTCTGTAATAAATCCCAACTGTCGGTTGTTGAGGAAGCCGTGGACCGTTAATCCAACCCACTTTGTGAAGTTCACCAATTTGATGTTCGAGAGAAATAAGACATGAAGTAGCAAGAGCTTCTGAAGCCGAAGTTCCAGAGCCCCAAAGCTCTCAAGGCTCTGGTTAAGAACCTATCTGATAGCACTGAGTCACAACCCATGGTCACATGAAATTGAGGGATGAAGAAAAAGGGCTAGTGCCCAAAAACTGTGTTAAAGAAGGGAAAAGGGGTTAGGAAGGAATCCCTTGGGCTTTGTTTGGTTCGAACCTACATCAAAAGAGGCACTGAAGACTTGGGAACTTTTTGATAGGGTACAACAAATATCTAAGATCCATTAGCTCAGAGAAAAGAGATAAACTGCACAAGGAATGCATTAGATAAAAAACATAAGTTTTAAAGGATCATAACTTTTTGCTCAAAGCTCAGAATTGAGAAAGGAAATAATCATTGGAAAGATCTCAGAAAGAGGATTCCATGTATTCATCCATATTTGAGGATTGAGCAGCTTAGATCATAGGAAGTCAGAGAGGATATTTTTGTTGACCATAAAAGGAAAAGTTGTGCATATAATACCAAAATGGTATATCGTGGTTCTAGCTAACAAAATTGTTGTACGTTCATTTTTAGATGTAATGGTTACATTTAAAACAAAAAAAATAAAAATGCTAGAGATGTCCATAGATCGAAGAAAGAAGGACATAGACGATTCTTCATTTTCATTAAAATCTTTAAGAAGTCATTGGATCAGATGTTGGGTTCAATAAGCAGCATGGAAACCCCTAATGAAAATATTGTTTGGGGAAGACAGTCCATGTGAAAATATTTGCACATCAAATGTGAATGCTAGGTGGAGAAAGCCATCTGCGATACATGATAATGCATGAACCATAAGTTCATATGGAAATGCAAAGCATGGGAATAAGGAAGGTTTTATGGAATATGAAAGAGTTTGGAGACAATATGTGACATCTCCAAAGATCAGTCCTACAAATTGGAGGTAGCACCTCCATTATTACTAATAGAGTGTGCAGTGGAAGAATGGCATTAAGGTCATCAAATATGGCATGACAGAAGTTGATTTTTCCAGGCAGGTTGAAAAATCAGATGGGTCAAGTCAGGAGAAAATAATAATTCATCAAGGTAATATAAGTGCTGATATGATCAATCATGGAAAGGCTAAACCAAATTGCTTCAAGAAAGAAGTTGGTGTTAACTATCCAAGGTTGCTTAGAGAACATGATTGGAAATATAATTGGGTCATGAAAGAATTTGATCAGAGGGATCCAAGTAATAGGGGAATGCTGAAAATTAATATCAGCATAATATGTGGTGGCAAGTATGCAAAGTAGACAAGGAACAACTCCTGGATGGAGTCAAGTCCATGAACATCCTAAGATAATGGAAGAAGAAATCATGAGATAGATATCAAGTTAATAGGAATGCATGTCAACACTCCAGGAAGGAAAGCTAGAATAGTCGAGGATTGTTGGTGCACTCCAAAGGTGTGAAGGTATTTCCATAAGAGCATGGAGATATCAAGTCAAGAATAATTTAAAAGTGAAGTGAATTCTAAAGAGAAATCAATAAGGAACCAGGAAGAAGAAAATGGTTCTAAGAATGGTTTTGAATGCAGAGGAGATGGAGCCTGACAAGAAGCTATATTAAGTGACATAAAGCCATGAGTGACAACCCAAAAGGTTGGAGGTATCACTTGAAGCTATGATGGTAAGGTGAAATAAGTACTTTCATTTAATTCTATGCAGCTAGAAAAGGAGGTATATGTACATCCTTACAATATGCTAGAGATTACCTAGGCAAGTCAAGTTTGAGGCTAGTTGGCAAAGGGAAGAGGAGTACAAGAAAACCTCAAGTACTAAAGTATTCAATTAGGAAAAGAGCTGAAGAAGTTAAGTCCTCAAGAGTAACTAGATGTTGAAGAATCCAGAGTCTATAAAACAACTTGGTTTGGAATTTAATTCATCCAAGTACGAGTTGGGATAGTAGGATCCAAGGGATAAATGAAAGATGAAGGTTAATATCATCTTAGTTCGTGACTATAAATGCAAAAGAAACCAAGAGTGATTTGGATAGAAAGTGCTCAGGTCAGAACTAATCATGTACAATGACTACAATGAGAGCACAAGAAGATCCAGGAATCCGATAAGAATTGTAGACTTCTGGGATCAACAAGGAAAAATTTAACAGGGAGAAAGATGTAACTATAATTTCTGTGGCAACAAGTATGTTATGGCTTGTTGGGTCAGCCAGAGGAAAGAATGCTTGCATGTTTGCAAGTGTTGCTGGTGATTTTGTTGCATATGGAAGGAAGAAACATAAAGCAAAAGTGTTGGTTATAAGTTTGATAAAAGAAGCATGAAAGCTTCTACTGTCATCAACCATCCAAGTGCATCAAATTTATTAACGACAATCATGCAGGTATGATTTTTTATTACTCTTATTGCATAATTGCTGAAGGAAATTCAGGCAAAAATTTTCCCCCGATTGAATTTTTATGATACACAAGATGACATTATTTGAATGCATTAACATGAATAAGATACCACTAGATGTGGTAAAGGCTACAGGTCTGTTATAGTTATCAAAGCCTTTTTGCTTTTGAATGCACACATTGACATAGTAGAAAGTCATGTTAATTTGGTTATGGGGTAACAACCAAAGAAAATAAAAGATAAGAACTTGTTATAGGAATGAATGCCAGTAAAGATAGTCATGTATGAGACCAAAATATTGTTGGATATGGAAAATTAGGGATATGGAAAGGTTACGAACCACATAGGTACCAAAAGCTTCCTACCTCTAAATAAAACTTGGACTACAACCTTTCTACTAACACTAATGAACACCAGAGAATTATATTCTTGGTGTAGTGTTCGGTTCGAAAAGGAAGGCATCCAATTAATTGGGAAGACAATAGGGAGTGTGTGGGGAATGTGAAGACATTGGCCAGAATTCCAACTTATGGATGGTGAGATACATGATTGAGATAAAGAGCATTATGTAATTCAATGCAAGGTGCATATATGCATTGAGAATTGCACTCATGCATGGTATGTGATATAATTGTATACTTAAATGCATTTGTGGAATGTGTTTTGTAAGTACATGCATATATATTATGGTATGGGAATAATTGTTAGTAACAGTTGAAATGTTGTTAACCCATGAAGTTGAGGACATTTCAAGAGTTGATAGAAATTGCAATAGGGAAGTTGCAAGTCAAGTAAGCATTGACTACAAAAAAATTTCCCGTTCAGAAAAAAGAAGAAGTAAAGAACTTACAAATATTAATTATGAAAATGCATATGCATAGAATGATGAGTCATTATTTTTTATTAAATTATTTGGTAATTGCCATTGAATTGCTAGGTGCAAGAAATTCTAAGATCATTGCATAAGGTTTTGTACATATTTCCATTGAATTATGATGTACATGAAATACTGACAATTTGTTGGCTGTATGCAAGATGAAGCATTGCAGAAAAAATGGTATGCAATTTGGTGCCTGTGGAAAACCACAAGGAAGGCTGCATTCATAATATGGAAACAACCCAGAAGAATTGTGAAATAGAATTTCATGTTTTGGTGTTTTGGGGAAAGATAATTCCCTTTTAACTAAGTTTGAGTTTCTAAATAAATTCTTTTATGTTTTCTCATGATAACTACATGTGGGTGATGCAGATGAGATGTAGTTGATTAAAGTTGGAATGTTGACTACAAAGAGTAGCTCAAGGAAGATGTTGATTGGAGACAACGGATCTTACCATGTGGATCCTCGATGGATCTAAGTGTGTGTACACTTCTCCTTGGGTTTCCTTGGAGAAGGCTGGAGCCTTGGAGGGAGAAGTATGGGGATAGGTTCTCCGGTATGAGGCCTGGAGGGTACCTAGAGACCTTTGAGGGTAGTTGGAACTCTTGGAACCACGGTGCTATGAGACTTCCTATCTGGCCTATACTGGAGCCCTAGAAGGGGATTTGAGCAACCGATGAACTGTTGGACAATGAAGGTGCATACTACCTTGGGTTGTACATGCATGTGGGGAAGAGAGATCGTTGTTTGGAGTGCTGCTAAGGTTTGGTACCTTGGCCTAGACCATGTTGATATTGATTGTGGACCGTGGTTATCTTGGGAGGCCATTTCCTTGATGAAGTCATAGCCCCTACTCGGGGGTGATACGCTACTGAGATTTTATCAACAGTGAGATCTAGGGTTGGGTGGAATGTCATGGATCTACATCCAGTCGGTGCTTTCAATAAGGTTTAATTGAAGCATGTTATAAGGAACAATGAGCTGAATTATTTCCTGAAATAACTCTTTTGAATAGAGCAATTGAGTTTCAGCTGCAGTATGAACACCAAAATTGGTGCTTGAAATTAAAGCACCAAGTGGATAATAGGCTTCCAATAGCTAAATCTTGGATCTTTTTGAAGAATTTTGAATTGTATATGTATAAACACGTTGCACCGAGGACAGTGAAAAAACAAGGGGAGGGGATTGTAATATCCCCAGGTAGAACCCAGTTGTAATTATGAATTGTAAACATGTTTGATAGGCTGGTGAGCCGAGTTATAATAATCTAAGAGGTTTATGTAATAATTAGTCCAGAGAGCCTAGATGCAATGGCCAGTGAGCCTATTATTGTATATGTGTAAATACTCATATATTTAATCTAAATACATCACTGCGTGTAGACCGACCACAATAAAAGAGAATGGGGAACTAAGCTCCACTAGGTATGGAAAGGGAAGGGGCTAAGAGGATAGGAAAAGGGGCTAAGCTAGAGGGATTACCTTTAAGGGAATGGTGTTATATTATTAATTCCTTAAAAGACTAAGGTTTGGGAAATAAACCCAATTACCCTAAGTTCCCTTGGGGAGAGGAACGGACTCCAAGTGGAGAGGAACTCACTTCAGGAGCGCCATGTGTCAGCTTAGGCACATGCAATTATAAGTGGGAATTCTTACTGTTTTGGGATCGACTGGCCATTCTCCCCACGCACCCATAGAGGCATGGAGGGAAACAATACCTCCATTGTTGACCTCTTCCATCGTGAACCTATGAAACTTGCATTTAGACTTGAGTTATCCTGTGTATTTCCTGTGAAGTCGGGCACACCTGTATTTTCCTGAGCCCATACTGTGTATTAGGGGTTGGTTATTGCTGCCAATGCAGTTCCTTGGATGAGCATGGATTGATTCCATATTCTACGTCCTTACCTGTTTTTGGTTGTTACCATCACCTGTGTGTTAGCCGAATGCTGTTGTTGTATTTGCTTAAGAGCTAGTTTGAAGAAGCAGGTTGTCAGGCCTATGCGCTACTCTCTTCAGGTGAGAGAGAGTTTACTGTGATTGAAGAAGAAGGTTGTCAGGCTTGTGAGCAACTCTCTCCAGGTGAGAGATAGTTTTTTGGGGAAGTGAGTTCTCCTGGAGGGAGTCCAATAGTAGCTACAGAACTATGCTAATTCCTGATCCATCCTGTTGCTGAAGCCCAAGGAAAGGGAGGTGTAGCAGCCGATGGACTGTTGGACAGTGAAGGTGTACACTTCTGGGGTGGGACAGACATGTGGGGAATGAGAGTCTATGAGCTGTGGGCATAAGTGAATCCTTGGAGGAAATCCTTCCTGTTGTACTGTGCAGTTCCCGTAGCCTCAACCTATTTTAGGAATCCCCTTTACCTGGGTGGAGTTTAGTCCCAGCTCATGGGTGACCCACTACTGAGAGTGATGAGTAGCGTGGTCTATGGCTGGGAGGTTTGTGGAAGGTCTACACACAGTTGGTGGTCTTCTATTAAAATATAAGTACTGCTTTTATGTTCATTTACATGCTGTGTAGATGTACATGTGTTATAATTGACGAGTAATGGCTGTATATGCTGTATGTGTAGGCTTATTGTTATTTCCGCATTAATCTATGTATGAACATAATATGTTGTCTGTTGTCTGTTTATATTTATATGCATATGATCATTTTTGTTTCTATGAGTAGCATGGCTTGACCGTTGGTGGTTAGGGACGTTACAAAATGGTATTAGAGTAGAAAGATGTTCCTCTGTGGAGTTGCCCAATGTGTTGGGTGGCTAGGGATGTTACATGTATGTAAAGAAAAATGAAATGTGCATAAACCCGCGAACCCGCGGCGAGATTTCAAAAAATGGCTAAGTATTAGAAATGGATCGAGCGGACAAAGGGTAAGGGGTAGGTAGAGCGTAAGTGAAATGATCATGGACCCATGGTAAAACTTCGACAAATGACTAAGTATAAAAAATGGATTGGTCGGACGGAGGGGTGATGAGTATGAAAGAATTGTAAAATGATCGTGGACCTGCGGTGAAGCTCAAAAATTGGCTAAGTGTTGAAGTATCATAGAGGTAGTGAAGTATGGAAAATAGACTAAGTATGGAGAATCAGTTAGATGTGAGGGTCACGATGATAATAAGTGGATCAAAGAACTGCTTCTTGACCCATGATGAAACATTTCGAGAAAAATTATAAGTACAGGTGCAAAATGATAATGATGGAACATGATGGTGCATTTTGGAGGAGGAAAAAGTTTGGACAAAAATGAAAATGGCTCATGAACCCATGACAAAGTGAAAAATTTTCTAAGTATAGGAAAGAAATAGACAAGAGAAAATTCGCGAAGGACTTAACACATTTGAGGATCAATATGCCCTTAATATGAATTAACGATTACAAATGATCACCTTCTTGATGACTATTATTGATGATTAGTATTGGTGACCTTGACCTTTCTAGTCTTCGTAATTATGCATGGCTTGGGATGGCTGCTAGGAGATGATGTTTTGGAGTCATCATCCCCTTGTTGATTCTTCGGTTGATGACTAGTTATTTTAGAAGGGGATACCTATGTGGCTTCTTCAGAAGAGCATTGATACTCCTTGATGTTTATTATTGAACATTGATATTCCTTGATGTTGATTATTGAGCATTAATATTACTTGATGAGAATTCTTGAGCATGGATATTACTTGATGCTGACTTATGATTAACCCCTTTCTATAAAAATGTTTGCTCTCTCAAGCGGGAAGATCAATCACCCTCTCACTCCTTCTAACCTCACTTTGATACCACTTGTTAGGAATAAGAGAGATTAATAACATAAAATAGGCACAAGAAAATTATCAAGCACATGACACCATGATTTATCTTGGAAAACCCTTATGAAAAAAACTAGCCAAATATATCTTTGTTCCCTTCCACCAAATCTGGCCAAGTCGACCAAGTGAGCTTCACTGCTCACCTTCAGGCAAATTACAATGGAGTCTCCTAAACCTATTTAAAGTCTTCATTACATGAAATACCACGAGCTACGAAAACCATGAGCCCAAAAACTACCACTGTTGACTTAAAGTGGATTTAACTCATTAACTCTTTTACCAAGTCAAGTTTAACCCAACACAAATTTCACATGAGAAAATATAATTTGAAGTGGTATTCATGTTTTAACACACTTTACAATATTTTCTACATTTTAACACCCTAAAAATGCCATCATGATGAACCTTCCAATTTTATTCTATAAATAATTTTCCAATGATTTCTCCATTTTAGAATCCTAAAAGTACCCTATTGAGGAGCCTTCCAATTTTATTCTATAGGATAACAATTTTTCAATTTCAATTCTTTAAAATTTTCCTAATTACGAGTCATCCAATTTTGGTATTGAATGAATGAATCCATCACAAACTTATGAAACTAAGGTTTTGTATTTATGATTTTCTCATGCCTATGTTGTAACATCTCCCATGGGTTTTAAGCCATAAAATTGTTTCTTTTTTCCCCTTCTTTAAGGGCGGTAAGCATATTGAATCTAACAAATGTCTTAAGAAATTGAAATTTCATTGTATTTAAAGGATTTTTAAGAATTTGGAATTTCATTGTGTTTAAAGGATCTTTCATTATTTATTTAATGTGAGAATTAAGAATTTGGAATTTCATTGTATTTAAAAGATCTTTCATTATTTATTTAAATAATGTAAAAATTTATTTAATGTGAGAATTAAGAATTTGAAATTTCAATGTATTTAAAGTGTTAGTACTAGAAGTCATTCTTCGATTGCAGAGAGAGTAAGCCCATTACTCATCAGTTTGTATGTCACAAATAATTTTAAAGAGGTCAAATGGGTGCGTACTGAAGATGAT
Organism: Picea sitchensis; assembly: GCA_010110895.2. Taxonomy (NCBI): domain Eukaryota; kingdom Viridiplantae; phylum Streptophyta; class Pinopsida; order Pinales; family Pinaceae; genus Picea; species Picea sitchensis. Next base: position 85,892 of record SNQJ01S0040463.1, on the reverse strand, counting down.
ATCGCTTTAACTCAAAAAACTGGACTGGTATGCACAAACAAGTGAGGTCTTGATCAACTTCAGTCAGTAAGTTGGATTAAAGGTGAATAGAAGAAAGACTTGGTGAGGAGAATGTAGAGGTCTGCTATGGACATCAAGTCTTCTAGTAGCCTAAGGAGGAAAAAATCAAACACAAGATCCTCTTGGATTCAAAGTTTCAGACATTGAAGTGTATTTAAGCAACACAGTCATAACAACACAATGATCAAACATACATCACGATGCAGCTACAACAACTCGACTGGATCATCCATGCATGAGATCTTCAGTGTGAGAGGGAAAAAGATAACAAAACAAACTGATTAAAACTGGTCACAATACTGTTGAAATCAAACCTTCATAACAACAACATACGACCCTCGACTGGATCCTCCATGCCCGAGTATTCTAACACAGCTTTTGCAGAGAGATGGAAAGAAGTTGACTTATATTAAACAGGAAATCTCAAATCCTATTACATAACAGATAACCAGAGCTTTCAACAAAGATTTACAATGAGGGAGCTTAGCTCAACCATCGACCCTTACCAAATATCAAAATGACTCCTATATACTCAAAAAAATTCGCCAATACCAGCAGAGGCGTGCTTGAGCTTCTCGTCCAATTCCATACATGTCTTCTCGGTTAGACTGCTTATGCAGTCTCCTCTGCGCATGCCTTCCCCTGTCGGAGGCAAGCTTTGCTCTGCCAGTCCTTTCTAGCTTTCCATTTATGCGGTGAGACGAGGTCTCAACTACCGCCTCACTTTCATGAATTGTCTGCATCGGGATTGAAACGCGGCTTAATGCCAAGGAACACACTTCTCTCGAATAGGACACCATATAAATGCGTGATTGTGGGGCCGCTCAAAGGAGGTTTGGGTTCACACTGCTTTTGAGCCCGCAATCCACCACCTTTTTCCACATATTAATTTTTCCAAACCACGGTTTCAATTACGGGACCACTCAAGAAAATTATTGCACGAGCACGTCGTGTCCCCGCAATGGACTGTGGCCATAGATCTGGTCTCGATCTGAGATTTGGACGCTCCTGCCAGATTTGGTGCCACCGCCAAGCTTAACCACCCGCTATATTTAGAATATGCCAAACTGTGCCCTGGGGGGGAACGCTACTTTTGATGTTGAACATGAAAAACCCTGCGGAGGAAAAACCCCCTGAAGCGAAGGATCTGATGCCACATGCTTCGGCACTTCGGGACTTGTTGAGTTTCTCGTTTCAAAACTCCCGAAGTAAAACTCCCGGAGTGACATATCTAATGATGCGTGGCAGTCTGGATTCAGATGGACGAGATCTACTTCAAGGCTTCGGGCCTTTGGGACTTCGACATTTTTCGTGGCACAATACTTCGTGCAATTCTGAAACTCTGAATACCCGGGGGCCACTAATTTGATCCTCATAGGGGATCTCCGCTGTCCCAAAACTGAGTTCGCCTTTTTGTATTTTAAGCCCAAAATGAGCTGCTCTGCATGATGCACTCAGACATTTCCTATGCATAATACGAACTTGGACGACCTGCTGCTTTTGACAACTATATGTGATAACATTTGGCTCCATAGGGGATGGCATGCTCCCTGCGAGATGCCAAGAACAAGCAGTTCCAGTCGCCTTGTGCATTGGGCTATGGAGTCTAGCTCAAAACTTTCTGCTGAGGACTACAGGCCGACAAACACACTATTGTAAATGAAATAAAATACATGGGTTGCGAAGGAGCTTATTTATGCACATTCCTATACTAATTGATTTTTTACATAGTGCTAGGTGAAATCAAACTTCCACCATAGCCATTCAAGCAACTTTCTAGCTGCAAATTTGCTTATTATGTCAATGATTGATAAAACATAATGCAACCGTGACAACATAATGGTTACATTCTTCAGATTTCCTCCTAATGCTAAGGTCAGGATAAAGCTGGGTGGCTTCAAAACATTAAAGAAATACAACTCCATGTATTCCTCCACAGGCTCATTGGACAAGCGGCAAACTCCATAAAATTTGCAACAGGTAGCTTGATTTGTCTTGCAGTTGTTCACACCAGGCTGAATGTCTCTGGAAAGCGCAGGTGGGTGAAAGGCTAGTGCAGGCTGACTGCTCTCAGGCAATGGCTGCTCACTTACAGGCTCAAGACAGGAACCAAAATTCCTCTTCTGCTGCTCCTTTTCTTCTTTATGGCTCTCCCAAGGGTCAGATTCATAATCATCATAAACAAGACCCATGGGAAAGTTCTGCTCATTTACAGGTTCTGAACAGGAGATAAATTGCACATTTGGTTTCTCCTTTTCTTCTTCATGGCTCTCCCAAGGATCAGATTCACAATCATAATAAACATGAACCATGGGAGAGATCTACTCTTCTTCATCTTCGCTGGGATGTTCATCAACAATCGTTTGTTCTTGGTGAGTATTCGACATCACTTATTCATCATAAATAGGGCTGCTAAGAACATCTGTTTCCAGGACCAAAATATCCTCTGTATTTTCTTCGTAAGAGCGACGAGCAAAATTTTCCTTCAATTCCTTTATTCTTGCAGAAAGTGATTGTATCAGCTCCATCAGCTCCTCCGGGGGATGTCCCTCATCCTCACAACTTTCGCAAGAACGAACTATGTCCTGAACACCATCTCTATACTCCTCACAACAGTTATGACAGATTAACTTAGAAGAATAAAACTTTTGACAGTGCCTATTGAAAGATGCATGAAATTCTCCCAGGGAGGATATGCTAGAAGGGGATAAGGAGTGATACCACTGACGAGCATATCCTGCTAATGAGAACATGAACATCTTCATTAATACATCTTCATGATGTATCTCCCATTGATGCATGAGTTCATGAAACTCATGGAGATGCTGAGCAGGGTTTTCCTCTTTACGCTCTCTAAATATGGGCAAATAATTGCCCCATTCATTTGGAGTAGGGAAAACATTAGGAAAACCAAGAACAATAGAAAAATTAAAAGGAGCAAAGCTTTGAGCCATGATTCTTTCCATTTTGAACCAGTGGAGTCGCCAATCGATCCCTTAATTATGGAGTCGCCAGGTGAATGATACATAGTCCGAGTGTGTCTGGTCTTTGTTCACCATCAAAGACCAAATCTGATCGTTGTGTTCTCCTAGGGGGCTATAGCTGTAGCCAGAGGCAGCCACACTGAAACAGTGGAGTCGCCTTAGTGGAGTCACCACAGTGGAGTCACCAAGTGCAAGCGCAATCTTCAAAGGTTCTGATATCTGATGCACCTTCAGAATCAGAAGTTCGTTGTCGTTCTCCCAGGGAAGATATATTCACTTTCGTCCCCGACAACAACGCCAAAAATGTTAGCACTAGAAGTCACTCTCCGATTGCAGAGAGAGTAAGTCCAATACCCATCAGTTTGTATGTCACAAATCATTTTAAAGAGGTCAAATGGGTGCAGACTCAAGATAATATCGCTTTAACTCAGAAAACTGGACTGGTATGCACATGCAAGTGAGGTCTTGATCAACTTCAGTCAGTAAGTTGGATTAAAGGTAAATAGAAGGAAGACGTGGTGAGGAGAATGTATATGTCTGCTATGGATATCAGGTCTTCCAACAGCCTAAGGAGGAAAAACTCAAACACAAGATCCTCTTGGATTCAAAGTTTCAGACACTAAAGTATATTTAAGCAACACAGTCATAACAACACAATGATCAAACATACATCATAATGTAGCTACAACAACTCGACTGGATCATCCATGCCTGAGCTCTTCAGTGTGAGAGGGAAAAAGATAACAAAATGAACTGATTAAAACTGGTCACAATACTGATGAAATCAAACCTTCATAACAACAACATACACCCCTCAACTAGATCCTCCATGCCCGAGTGTTCTAACACAACTTTTACAGAGAGATGGAAAGAAGCTGACTTATATTAAACAAGAAATCTCAAATCCTATTACATAACAAATAACCAGAGCTTTCATCAAAGCTTTACAATGCGGGAGCTTAGCTCAACCATCGACCCTTACCAAATATCAAAATGACTCCTATATACTAAAAAATATTCGCCCCTACTAGCAGAGGCGTGCTCGAGCTTCTCGTCCAATGTCATACGTGTCTTCTCGGTCAGACTGTGCATGCCTTCCCCTGTCAAAGGCAAGCTCTGCTCTGCCAATCCTTTCTGGCTTTCCATTTATGCGGTGAGATAAGGTCTCAACTGCCGCCTCACTTTCATGAACTGTCTACATCGGGATTGAAACGTGGCTTAATGCCAAGGGGGAGGCCACACACGGCTCTCAGATAGGATGCCATATAAACGTGTGATTGCGGGGCCGCTCAAAGGTGGTTTGGGTTCACACCGCTTTTGATCCCGCAATCCACCACCTTTTTCCACGTATTACTTTTGCCAAACCACGGTTTCAATTGCGGGACCGCTCAATAAAATTATCGCCCGAGCACGTCGTGTCCCCGCAATGGACTGTGGCCGTAGATCTGGTCCCAATCTGAGATCTGGACCCTCCTACCAGATTTGGCGCCACCGCCAAGCTTAACCGCCCGCCATATTTAGAATCCGCCAAATTTTTCCCTGGGGGTGGGATGCTACTTTTGATGTTGAACATGAAAAGTAGTGGAGGAAAAGACCGAGGCGAAGGTCACGTGGAGGAAAAGCCCCCGAAGCGAAGGATCTGTTACCATTTGCTTTGAAACTTCGAGACTTCGACGCTTCGGGTCTTTGGGAATTGGCGCGTTTCTCATTTCAAAACTCCCGAAGTAAAACTCTTGGAGTGAAAGATATGATGACGCGTGGCAGTCTGAATTCAGATGGCCGAGATCTATTTCGGGGCTTCGGGCCTTCGACGTTTTTCATGGCGCAATACTTTGTGCAATTATGAAACTATGAATATCCGGAGGCCGCTAATCTGATCCTCACAGGGGATCTCCGTCGTCACAAAACTGAGCCCACTTGTTTGTATTTTAAGCTCGAAATGAATTACTCTGCATGCTGCGCTCAGACGTTTCCTGTGCAGATTACGAACTTGGACAACCTGCTGCGCTTAACAACTATATGTGATAACATAAAGTATCTTTCATTATTTACTTAATGTAAAAATTTATTTAATGTGAAAATTTAAAGCCTTTAAGTATTTTCTTAATAACAAATTAAATTTATTTAGTTTGAAAATTTAAAGCCTTTAAGTATTTTCTTAATAACAAATTAATTATTAGTAGTTTAATAGAATCCAACTAATCAAAATTAAATTAATTAAATTTTAAATATTTAATACCTATGATTTGCTAACTCAATTATTCTAGAGCAAATGTCTTATTCTTCCTTTCCTAGGTTAATATGATTAAGCCCTCTCTATAGAGCTTTGAAAGTCTACAAATTTTGTGTACGATGATTACCATTATCTTTTAATTTATTATTATTAATATGTAATACTCTTTTAAAATACCCATTCTAAATCTATTTTACGTTTACTTTTGTAAATTTTGTTTTATTAATTGTTTTATTACTTTTTTGTCCCAATATCATATATTGGGAGGCAGTTTGTCTTTGTTGATCTCGTTTGCATATAGAAACAAGCACAATTAACTATGTGATTAAAAATACAATTTTATACGTTTGTAAATTTTGTTTTATTAATTGTTATATTGTTTTTAGTCCCAATATGGCAGTTTGTCTTTGTTGATCTTGTTTAGAAACAAGCACAATTAACCATGTGATTAAAAATACAATTTTATATGTTTACATTTTTTTTGGGTTTGGTCTTTACGTGACTATACACATATATAGGAGGATGGATCTTTTTCATTGAAAATTATATGTTGTCAAAAGTTTTTGAAGATGTAATATTAGTTTTTTTGAAGATGTAATATTAGTTTTGGGAACATGTATAATTTGTTTTCAGTAAATTCAAGTATATCATATTTGTTCAAGGGATACTAAAGAATATTTTTACTCAAAAATATTTTTATTAAATATCTTAGTATTCATTTTTACATTTTTCATATTCTTTTTTTCCTTTAATAGGTTGGTCTTAATAGTTGTCATATTTGTCTTGTATTTAATTTAAAACATGTTTTTTTAAATTGTAACTGAAATTTATATTATATAAGGGGTTTTGTCGTGACAAACAACAAAGTAAAAAAATTGTACAAAAAATTCAGTCATCGCCTAAAGAATCATCTGCAACTGGTAGGGAGTAGCATATTAACAACTTTCTAAAAGAATTCAAAACAACTTGACTACAAACTACTTTGGCATATTGTCCTAATAAAAAAATGACTTTGAAAAACATCAATTATGAAGAGACTCATTATCAAGTGGCTCTTGAGCTTCATCATGCATTGGTGAATTCCTTTCCATTTCCATCGACACAAATTCACTACCATCCTGATCCGCCTTTGTGATTTCATGATGAGAAGATGTTGAAGTTTGATTGAAGGAGGCAAATTGAGCATGTTGGGGTAGTACTAGCGACCTCAAGTATTGACTTTCATTTTCCAGATTAACAATTGCCTGCTCCAAATTCCCAAGCTTATCCAAGACCTATTGAAGAAGGTCACTATTGGCTGCAATCCGTTCCTCATGATGCTTAAGGATACACTTGAATTTATTCCAATTGGGATCCATATCTATGATACAAGAACCCCCTAAAAGTCCCGGACACTAAATACCATCACTAGTGCTGTCCGGAACAAAAAGAGGGTAAGGAGCAAGTTCTTCAAATTATCAAACAAACCCTCTATCCAAGAGAGATCCAAAAACAAAGGAGAAGTTCCCACCATAACCATATGAATCCCCCAAGATAGACACATTGCTAGCTACTAGAGAGTTAGAAATAATATGAACGGAACCTAGGGCGTTAATAGAAAAAAAAGCCGCAGAAAAAGAACCTGTAGACTAGAGGATGTACCTGGTCTGGAGATAAGATACTATTGGCATTGAATGATGAACCAAAAAACCCATCTGCCAAAATATTCCACATGCTCGACGCCACAAAACGACCATGTCAATGTTTTCCAAAACATAAGCTCACCTTTTTGGCTCCAAGGACCATCTATAATATCAANTGAGCTTCATCATGCATTGGTGAATTCCTTTCCATTTCCATCGACACAAATTCACTACCATCCTGATCCGCCTTTGTGATTTCATGATGAGAAGATGTTGAAGTTTGATTGAAGGAGGCAAATTGAGCATGTTGGGGTAGTACTAGCGACCTCAAGTATTGACTTTCATTTTCCAGATTAACAATTGCCTGCTCCAAATTCCCAAGCTTATCCAAGACCTATTGAAGAAGGTCACTATTGGCTGCAATCCGTTCCTCATGATGCTTAAGGATACACTTGAATTTATTCCAATTGGGATCCATATCTATGATACAAGAACCCCCTAAAAGTCCCGGACACTAAATACCATCACTAGTGCTGTCCGGAACAAAAAGAGGGTAAGGAGCAAGTTCTTCAAATTATCAAACAAACCCTCTATCCAAGAGAGATCCAAAAACAAAGGAGAAGTTCCCACCATAACCATATGAATCCCCCAAGATAGACACATTGCTAGCTACTAGAGAGTTAGAAATAATATGAACGGAACCTAGGGCGTTAATAGAAAAAAAAGCCGCAGAAAAAGAACCTGTAGACTAGAGGATGTACCTGGTCTGGAGATAAGATACTATTGGCATTGAATGATGAACCAAAAAACCCATCTGCCAAAATATTCCACATGCTCGACGCCACAAAACGACCATGTCAATGTTTTCCAAAACATAAGCTCACCTTTTTGGCTCCAAGGACCATCTATAATATCAACAAGAGCCATCCCCCAAGGAAAATTTATTTCACACAATCTGTATTTATTTTCCCCTCTATGCTCGAGGAAAATGAAATACAAAACTAGTGCAAGTGCATGACTTTGAAAATGTCCATCCTGCCACCCATCTTGTCACATTAAAAAACAAGTCATACTATGGTATTGAATGTGTCATTTGGACTCCATTAACAATGATCACACCTTCATTTAAACCCGACCTTGCTTTGGCCCAATGATCCATCAAGGGGTTTAATTCTCTTTTAATGTGGGTGAGCTTATATAGATCAATTTCCTTGAGGAGAGTTAAGGTTCTTGCAAGGAATTTTTCTAGCACAGTGTTCCCCACCACTTGACTCTTGATGAGATCCCTTATCACGATCAAAGAATCACCAAGAATGATGATCCTCCCAATCCCTTGATCACGAGCGATATTGATACCCTTCTATAGTGCATAGGCTTCAACAATATTATTGGATATATACCTAAACCCCAATCAAAATAAGCAATAATATAACCTCCAAGATCACAAATACATATATGTACAAGTATTTTTTTTTACATATAAGCAATCCACTTCTCTTCGAGTTTTGTACAAGATTAGGTGCAAATATAGGTTAATCCATAGGTTAATAGGATTAAGACCTCTCTATAGAGTTTTGAAAGTCTATTTTGTGTAGGATGATTACCATTATCTTTTAATTTGTTATTATTAATATGTAATACTCTTTTAAAATACCTTTTCTAAATCTATTTTAAGTTTACGTTTGTAAATTTTGTTTTATTAATTGTTATATCATTTTTTTGGGATATCATATATTGGGAGGTAGTTTGTCTTTGTTGATCTTGTTTGCATATATAAATAAGCACAATTAACTATGTGATTAAATATACAATTTACAATTTTTTTTTTTTATTTAATTTAATTTTTTTTTATTATTTA
>SNQJ01S0040463.1:56778-77079 GCA_010110895.2 Picea sitchensis | reverse complement strand
TGTTTTTGGTTTGGTGTTTATGTGACTATACACATTTATAGGAGCATGAATCTTTTTCATGGAAGATTATATGTTGTGAAAAGTTTTTAAAGATGTAATATTAGTTTTGGGATTATGTATAATTTTTTTTTCCAGTAAATTCAAGTGTATATTATATTTGTTCATGAGATATTAAAGAATACTTCTGCTTAAAAATATTTTTATTAAATATCTTACGTATTCATTTTTACATTTTTTATATTCTTCTTTATACCTTAATATTTTGGTCTTAATAGTTGTCATATTTGTTTTGTATTTAATTTAAAACATGTTTTTTTAAACTGTAACTTATATTATATAAGGAGCTTTTCCATGACAAACAACAAAGTAAACAATTTGTAAAAAAATTGACTCATGGCCTAAAGAGTCATCTGCAATCGGTAGGGAGTAGCATATTAACAACTTTCTAAAATAATTCCAAATAGCTTGACTACAAACTACTTTGACATATTGTCCTAATAGAAAGATGACTTTGAAAAACATCAATTATGAAGAGACTCATTATCAAGTGGCTCGTGAGCTTCATCATGCATTGGTGAATTCCTTTCCATTTCCATCAACATGATTTCACTACCATCCTTATCCGCCTCTGTGAGTTCATGATGAGAAGCTACTGAAGTTTAATTGAAGGAGGCAAATTGAGCATGTTGGGATAGTACCATCGACCTCAAGTATTGACTTTCATCTTCCAGATTAACAAATTCCCGCTCCAAATTCCCAAGCTTAACCAAGACCTATTGAAGAAGGTCACTATTGACTGTAATCAGTTCATCATGATGCTTAAGGATACACTTCAATTCATTCCAATTGGGCTCCATATCTATGATACAAGAACCCCTTAAAAGTCCTGAACACCAAATACCATCACTAGTGTTGTCTGAAACAAAAAGAGGGTAAGGAACAAGTTCTTCAAAACATCATACAGAACCTCTATCCAAGAGAGATCCAAAAACAAAGGAGAAGTTCCCACCATAACCATATGAATCCCCCGAGATAGACACACTGCTAGCTACCAGAGAGTTATAAATAATATGAACGAAACCTAGGGAGTTAATAGAAAAAAAGACTGCAGAAAAAGAACCTAGAGACCAGAGGATGTACCTAGTCTAGAGATAAGAGACTATTGGCATTGAATATGAACCCAAAAACCCATCTTCCAAAAGATTCCACATGCTCGATGCCACAAAACGACCCTGTCAATGTTTTCCAAAACACAAGCTCACCGTTTTGGCTCCAAGGACCATCTATAATCTCAACAAGAGCCATCCCCCAAGGAAAATTTATTTCACACAATCTGTATTTATTTCTCCCTCTATGCTTGAGGCAAATCAAATACAAAACCGGATCAAGTGCATGAATTTGAAACTATCCATCCTGCCACCCATCTTGTCACATTAAAAAACAAGTCATACTATGGTATTGAATGTGTCGTTTGGACTCCATTAAAAATTATCACACCTTTGTTTAAACCCGACCTTGCTTTGGCCCAATGATCCACCAAGGGGTTTAATTCTCTTTTAATGTGGGTGAGCCTATATAGATCAAATTCCTTGAGGAGAGTTAAGGTTCTTGCAAGGATGTTTTCTAGCACATTGTTCCCCACCACTTGACCCTTGATGAGAGCCCTTATCATGATCAAAGAATGACCAAGAATGGTGATCCTCCCAATCCCTTGATCACGAGCGATATTGATACCCTTCCATAGTGCATAGGCTTCAACAATATTGTTGGATACTTTACCTAAACCCCAAGCAAAATGAGCAACAATATGACCTCCGAGATCACAAATAATCCCATGGCACTTGCTGCCCCTTTTAAAACATATTTTTGTGACCAACTATTTTAAATATATATAACAACAATACACCTTTCTTTTTTTCAACAAATCTAAGGCTTCTTCTCCCTTCCAAATTGTTGAACTTCCTCTACCTTCCAAACCCCTACCCCTAATGCATATGCTAGTGATTTCTTCTCCTTCCAAACTTTTGTTGCATATGCTAGGGTCTTCCCATAATATCTATATGCGTGAATAAACTAAAAAATGCACACTTGACCCTTTAATACTAACAAATACATTGGTTTTTCATTTAACTGTTTTAAAACCTCCAATATAAATAAATATATTAAGCTACTTCCTAATTAATTATTTAACCTTTACTTTTTAACCTAAAAACTCTTTAATCTTTAATGTTAAAAAGAGGAGGGAGATCATTAGACCACCTTCACCACCCATGGATATTACGAATATATTAATCTCTTACTCATCTTCTCCACAAATTGGAAGAGTTATGGTGGAATCATACTAAGCGTGAAATTGCAATTTAGGTTTTTTTACTAAGATACAACTCAAATATAGAGAAAATTAAAGCAAATTACTTTCCTTTATAGTGAAATTCTAAGTTTTTTTTTATTAAAATACAATCCAAATATAAAGAAATTGTAATTTAGGTTTTTTTTTATTAAAATACAACCCAAATATAGTGAAATTGTAATTTAGGTTTTTTTTATTAAAATACAATCCAAATTACTTTCCTTTATAGTGAAACTCTAAGTTTTTTTTTATTAAAATACAATGCAAATATAAATAAATTGTAATTTAGGTTTTTTTTTATTAAAATACAACCCAAATATAGTGAAATTGTAATTTAGGTTTTTTTTATTAAAATACAATCCAAATATAGAGAAATTGTAATTTAGATTTTTTTTTTTATTAAAATACAACCCAAATATAGAGAAATTGTAATTTAGATTTTTTTTATTAAAATACAACCCAAATATAGAGGAAAGTAAAGCAGATTACTTTTTCCTTTATATAGATTTGGGTATAGATGTAGAGATGATGTTAACATATTTTTGAAGATAAAATTGGATAATACTATAATATAGGTAGCTCTAAATTTTTAATATAAAACAATGTAATATAATATTTCTTTATAAGCTTATACTTCTACTAAAGTTTTCAGAAGAGAATAAAAACTTTTTTTTTTTTTAAGCTATTATACAAAATTATAATTTATACATAGAAATTTAAAAACTTAGATTATACAAAATTATAATTTATACATAGAAATTTAAAAACTTAGATTATACAAAATTAACTATTTAAATCAAATATGTAAATTCAACAATTTCTAATTTCTAACGAGATTTAAGACAAATATAGCAAAAAAAAAATTACCTCCAAAATATAGTTATATTTTAAATCCATTTTTCCCATATTGGTGTGTGCCACTGTATATCTGCTCCACCATTGGATTGCAGTTCATTTTTGGTCTATGGCACTATATATCTGTTCCACCATTGCATTGCAGTTCGTTTTTGTTTTATTTTATGTGAGGCAGCCGCGTTGTTCCAAGTTGGTTTATTTTCTTTAGATGATAATATATTTCTCAGAGATCTTTTATATGAATGTACATTGTAAAAACGAACACAGCAAAATGTTATTTCTCCATCTATGGCCGTGCAGCATTAGAGTACTGGGTTGAAAAACGTAGATGGTATCCAAATTATACAAGGAAAACATAATCAAATTCATATTGTTGAAAATTACTTACAACAAACAACACTTGCTCCAGCAAAAACAATTGTGTAGAACTGAGCCACGCTCCCATGGAAACACACCACACTAAAAAACATAATGAGAATGAGATTCGGTCTGACAATATGGCAGGCAATTCTTAAACACTGGTGATCGTGTTAATTGGAGCCTGCGCGCAGACTGCGTTTATAGGCGGAGCAGGTGGACGATATGTTGAGCAGCAAGAACATTCCGACGCCGGCGAAGGAGGCAAGCAATGCAATGCCACCGTGAAGACAAAATGTGGAGTATTTGTCACAGATCTTGCCCCATCTAGAGTGTGAATTCCCTGTGCGACCCACGTCTGATATCGCAGCAGCTGCTGATGCCCCGGCTGTTAGCGTAGCCACGATCACCTACACCATGCACCATCATATCCTTATAAAATTTTCCTGAATAAAATTCAGGAACTTACCCTTTTTTTTTTTTTTTTAGCAAATTTCTTACAAACTGTTTTATGGTTTTGAAACTGTTATAATTATCAACATATCACATATACAAATGCATTTCAAACTGTAAAGAAAAACAAAACTGTCCAATTGACATTTGCCTATTAAAGATCTGGAGGATGGAGCTTGAAAACCCTCTCCTTTTTGGAAAAGCAGTAGCTCCCAAGCCCTTAGGGTGGCTGATAACCATTAATGGTGTGGCAAAGAGGATTGGAGGAGAAATACATAAGCGGGCTGTTTCTGTTTGAGATTTCTGGATATATAAACTGTAGTTGCTGTATATAAACTGTAGTTGCTGTTTGAGATTTCTGGATATATAAACTGTGTAAAAAGTTCAGAAACATCTTACAAGAAAGGGTTTTAAGCCAACATCTCTCCTAGTTTTGTGCAAGATTAGGTACATATACAATGGCTTTCCAAAATTCTGCAGCAAAAGAAGATAAAACATGTATGTATTTTGTTGGTGTTTTTAAAGAAAACTTAGGGTTTTGGTGGTGTAGTGGATTTTCTTTACTTTATATAASAATACAAGATATTAATTTTTTTTTAGTTTTTATTAGCCTACAAATGATGAGATAGAGATTACAGTATACATTCCATTGATAATAGAAAAGAAAAGCTAGATGTTATTTGTGAGAATTGAAATTGGGTGAGAAAGATAACGATCATTCCTCTCAACTACTCAAATTAAACCTAATTGACTAAATATTTTTTAATCAACAAATAACTTTGAAACATACCACTGCAATTCTGCAAAACCATTATGCACTTTCAATTTGTTATTAATGTCTTTCTTCAAAATAGATCTTCAACGAGTGGGGTGGTGAAACCTTCTTAAATCCATCCAAGATGGGTTTATTTTGCTGAAATCTAGAGTGTATAGTGTTTTGTTTTCCATGCTTRATGTTTTAAACCATGTTGTTAATGGACTTTAACTAAGTTTTCACAAGATTTTATATAAAACTTTTATCTTTTCCTATGCAGTTTAGATACCTTTACATGCTATTATTGAATGTATCCTTAACTATTATTGAATGTATCCTTAACTATTTCTTCTTCAATTGGAAAAAGAATTCTGCAAACAAAACTGACCAAGATATAAGTTGTTTTCAATGCTTGATGTTTTAAACCATGTTGTTAATGTACTTTAACTAAGTTTTCACAAGATTTTATATAAAATTTTATCTTTTCCTTTTCCTATGCAGTTTAGATACCTTTACATGCTATTATTGAATGTGTCCTTAACTATTTCTTCTTCAATTGGAAAAAGAATTTTGCAAACAAAACTGACCAAGAATTCTGCAAACAATTGGAAAAAGAATTCTGCTAACAAAACTGACCAAGAATTCTGCAAACACAACTGACCAAGATATAAGCTGATGCATTTCAACCTATTAAAAAAAACACACACATACATATATAACATAACAAAACTGAGAGAAACCAGGGCGCATACCAAATCCATCAGAGAGAGAAAGAAATTATGAAAATCAGAACGCCGAGACTTGTAGATCTTGTGGGTCGCCAAGGAGGTGAGCAAAGTTATGAAAGCATACCCACATGCAACTGCGTTTATCACAACAAAGCACCTGCAAGTTATAAGCATCTAATCAGAAAATGATATGAATCTGCATTGCATCAGGACCCTACAAGAAGATAATAATAATAATTCATGATAAAAATTTGCAAAATGACATTACACAAAGGAGGGCGTGTAGTGGTATTTGGCTTCTATGGCGATAGTAACAGGAACATTGTTGACAACTACTCCCACAGGAAACAATTTTGTCTCCTTGTTTGTTCCCATAACAACTGCAGCAGNAAAATTTGCAAAATGACATTACACAAAGGAGGGCGTGTAGTGGTATTTGGCTTCTATGGCGATAGTAACAGGAACATTGTTGACAACTACTCCCACAGGAAACAATTTTGTCTCCTTGTTTGTTCCCATAACAACTGCAGCAGCAAGAGTAAAAAGAAAAGCTCCTGCTCTCAGCGAATTATCCCACATCTGGTAACTGATCATGCTCCTCTGTCTGTACGGCACTGTTTTCTGTTCGCCATATCGAGTCTCGGCCTTCGAATTGCCAACAATTTCTACTACTGATGCATCGGCCATTTTCTAATCCCCTGTTGATAGAAGAAAACAGTCGTCGATGGCTGTAGCTGTGCTAAAAGAGAGCAAGGAGAAGTTATAGCAGTGAGTATTAAGTCTAGATTCATGGTGCTTTTATACTGAGTAGGTTTCGTGGGTACAAAACTCGCTGGTCGTGCAGGTGACCAGCAAATTTCTGTTGCAGTACGCCACGCCAATGTCCATATCCACTTTTCCCTCGAAAAATCCCCAGTTTTCACCAACTTTGTGGACCTGAATTGTATCTCTAATCTCCTCCAGCTCTCTCGCCTAACCACTCCATTTTCCTCAATGTCTCGTCTAATCTAATCCATTGGAATGTTGACAGTTTACTAAATAAAGTCCAGCGAGTCGCTGAAAACCAGGAAAAATCGAGTGCAGACTGTTGGATTTGATTAACTCCATTTTTATCTTTCTCGGCACCCCGGGGAATGTGTTTAATCTATACACTCCATTGCTGAGAATCATATTTTATTTGAAGCTTTTTATCAACCGTACTTGAAAAACCATCCGGATGAATAGTCCAGCCAACGACTTTTCCTAATTGGTAGAAAAGTATAACCATTGCAACTTGCGACTCTTTTTAAAGTAGAAATTTTCGTTGCAATCTACCCTGTGTTGACTGACAAGACAAAACATGAGCCCGACAAGACAAAACATGAGTATACAGAATATTGTTTTATGTTTACTCATCATTTTTTGGGTGAGAAATTGTTGGATCTGTACATTTGAATGATTAATTCTGTATAATTTTTTCGGGTGAGAAATTGTTAGATCTGTACATTTAAATGATTAATTCTGTTTAATCAAATGTAAATTTCTTTTTCAATAAACTTAATACATTTCTAAATTCAAAAATACAATTTAAATAAGAATTTTTTTTAATTTTATACAAATTTATATAGCAATTCTAATTAAAAAACCAAAAAAATAAAACAATTAAATAACACTCTCAATAATACCAATACTAATACTGTACCATAAATTTTGGGTGACTGGCTTTATCTAATTTTAACATTCAAGACTTTTATAACATAACTAATTGGAAAATAGGAGCAGTCGTGTTTCCATGTGCTGATAAACATCCAGCTTAATACCAATACTAGACAATTGGGTGACTTGTTTTTATTTTATTTTAATTAATATATCTATTTTCTTATAAGATGGTTGAGATATATAATTCTTTTTATAAAGTCGTTGTCATATATATTTATTTTTTATTTCATATTTACATGAAGAAGTAACTTAATGAAATAATTTTTATGGATATTTAATTTTTATTTTTCAAAATTTTCAAATATATTTATGTATTTTCATGCCCTTATTTTGTTGTAAAACATTTTCTGATTATCTCAGCTTTAAACATTTGTGAATTTTTAGTTTTAAAGATTTGTGAATTTTTAACATATATTTTGTTATAAAATATCTTCTTATTATTTTAGCTTTAAACATTTGTGAATTTTTAGCTTTAAAGATTTATGTCTTTTTAACATATATGTAAAAATTAAATATTTAGAATTTGAGTTAAAGTTGTCTTTTTAATTTATACTTTTTCTATTTTATTTAGAATGAATAATTTAACATATATGCAAATATTTAACTTTTATGTTAAAGTTGTGTTTCTAATTTTTACATATTTTATCTAATTTAAAATGATTAAATATTTAATAAAATCATAAATAATTAAAGTTGTGTTTCTAATTTTGACATATTTTATCTAATTTAAAATGATTAAATATTCAATAAAATCATAAATAATTATACACCCTTGCATTAAACCCATAGTTAATTGTTACATCCATTTCTATCATTTCTTTAAGGTTTTATCTCTTCATTTAATATGTGGTTTATTGAGTTATTTTACCTTACATCTTCATCCTCAAATTTGTAATTTGATTTTTTGAAACTACATGTTGAAGTCTTTTAATCACTTGATCCTCACATTTGGAAGAAGTATCTAAGAACTATTGATAGAGGTTTTATATAACCTCCAGTTGACCATGATCCTTATGTAGCTAAGGAATGGATCCATGCTACCACATGCAACATGGGGTAGGGATGGAACACATAGACACACCACTAAGGGGATGAGAATGGGGTTTCCATTTGGTTTTAGGGCCAACCAAAGAAACCGTAAGAGGATGAAGAGAAGAGGGTGAGCCACAAATTAGGACCTTAAGATCTTGCTAATGATAACATAGGGTTATAGATAATTAAGGTAATTGAATTAGGTTTTACAACTAGATTAGCAATGCGAAACAAACCAACTAATTAAGGTTAATTATCTGGTGATTCCTTTACTAGTTAGAAACCCTCTCAGATCTTATTCTTGTAAATGATGAAGCTCCCTAAGATAAACTAGTGGAAATTTGTGATGGTCCTCTAAGAATGATTTGCTTCCTAGTATGACCTTCACAATAAACTCCAAATTCCTACAAGAGAGGACTTTGCCGATCTCCATTATATATATATATATATATATAATTAGCTAATAAAACACTAGTTCTACTCTTGTAAAGATAAATTAATTAAGTATGAAGAATAGATAGACTTGGAGCCCTAAAAAAAGATGACACCTCCCTTTCCCCACATGATAAAATATCCTTTGAGGTTTTAAGATTGAAAATTCCAATGTAAGAGTGGAGCTATGTCGATGAAGATGTCCTAGGATGAGTCAATCAAATTTCAAGAATGGAATCAAGTTGGTCAAATGAGTCCATGTAGAGGTTTTGTAGATGCCAAGTTAAAAAAACCTAGGGGATTAAGGAAGGAGATTAACGATTAACCCAAGTGATACTTGAAAATTAGGGTTTTTCCAAAGATAAAAGATTCAACCTTAGATGTGTTGAACATACCTTACAAAGAGGAGTAGAATGATATTTATAGACAAGGAGCAACCTTAGGGTGTGAGAGAACATTGGATTCGTTGTTAAGGTACTCTGGTTGTACTAAACAATCATACGACACCTTTGGGTTACATATTATGGGTTTGGTTATAATGGTATCATAGGTATTTAGAACCAATACAACTCTCTGTTATGCAACTTGTGGATGCAAAGTTGCATTATGAAAAGGGAATCCATGGTATGATCACTGTCAAGAGATTTGTTGAGATTTGATTCAATTTGACTCTATAAATAGTAGGTCCCAAATAGGTTTGGGTAGCTATGGACCTGATTTAAGGCATCCCTATGACCATGGGCCTAGATTGGGGTTTGCACCCCCAATTGGACCCATGAAGTTTGGGAATGCCCTATATGGGTGTCTCAAAGGGTCAAACTTAGTCAAACTAACAACCAAGGGAGGACAGGGTGCTAAGGGAACCCACCCTAGTGCTAGACATCTTAGTGAGTTCCCATGCTTGTGCTATGTCAATGATGAAAACCACAAGGAAATAGTGCCTCTTACTATCATAATGGTAGATTGGTTGTGGGTTGAGTATGATTGTTACTTGACCTTCCCCTCTCCCCCTTTTTTCATAAAAAATAAAAAACCATGAATCACAATGTTTTATAATATCTCTTTGACATTCTTTCCTAAATATGCCCATTAATAAGTTAGATGTAACACCTAACATCTATGCATCTTGGAATTGCTTCTACGAAATATATACCTCTTTATTACTATCCCACAATGGTTGAGATAATTAGTTCATGGTAACATATTATCTCCAATATACCATGATCCTTGTCTCATTGGGGTTAACCGCAAAGGAGTGATAGCTCCTAGTAACATAATGGTTGATTGGTTGCAAGCTAAGTATGATTGCTAGTGTCTTGGTCTTACTTTATGATGTAATTATGATTTTTTCCCATTATATTGATTGCAATTTTTTTTTTATTATTGTAATTGTGTTTTAATATTCCTATATGCATGCATTATTTTTTTTTTCAATGGATAAAATTATAATTTTTATTCGAGGTGAAATACAAAATTAACATAAAAGCATTGAATAGTCCACACCCACATATATATATCCTACTTTTACTACCTTAAAATGCCTAAAATAATTAGACATTAAGCCTTTTAAATGTATATATAAATTGTCTATTATTACTACCTTAAAATGTTTAAAATAATTAGACATTAAACCTCCTAAATATCAATAGGAGAGGGGTCTTGCCTCAGACATAACATAGTTGAAATTCTAGAAAACAATAAAAGAAACTATGCATTTAAATTCAATAAATTTCAGTAACAACTACTATTACTACTTTAAAATGTCTAAAATAATTAGACATTAAGTCTAGGTCTTACCTCATACATAACATAGTTGAAATTCTAGAAAAACAATAAAAAAAAACCGTGGATTTAGATTTAAGAAATCTTAATAACACCTTCCACTAAACTTGACAATGAACCAAAAAATATTTGAAACAAATATAGAAAATTAAGAAAGAGGGGGATCATCCTCCTCCCTTTGTTCTTCCACCTACATTGTTCCTTATCGACCCAAGACAACTTGATTAGATATGTCATATGCAAT
This sequence comes from Picea sitchensis, assembly GCA_010110895.2. Lineage (NCBI taxonomy): Eukaryota > Viridiplantae > Streptophyta > Pinopsida > Pinales > Pinaceae > Picea > Picea sitchensis. Next base: position 66,394 of record SNQJ01S0040463.1, on the reverse strand, counting down.
TGAATTGAATTTTATTTTAGCATGATAAAAATAAATCTTATGAAAGCAAGGAACAATTGTAAGAATTTGCTCTCATAGTTTAATTTAATGTTTTGTTGTGTGAAATCTCCTCTTACTCACTTGATAACAAGTTTGAAATCACTAAACACCGGTAGGTCAGAAATATATTTTCTAATGCAATCTTCAACAGGTTAAGCAAAGCATGTAGATCATATCACTTTTGGTTCCCCTTCTTAGACTTATTTTGAAAGTGTATTAGTATCTATCAGTAAGATATAACACACTCCCTACTCCAGAAGGTCTAGAGTTTCCTTGGCTTGCATTGTCAAAGAAATCCTAGTGCTTGGTTTTGTCTATCAAAAGGGATTTAGTGTGATTTCACTTTTTGTTTTGTTTTGGGGTGAATTTAATGTTTCATATACATTTGATTTTGTTATAAATATCTAGAAATGATATCATAACTTTGCTTAAAAAAATAAAAAAATAAACTTCTTAAGAAAATTATAAAATAATAAACCGTGTACCACATCAAAACCATGCATACCAAAGCACACTGCCATATAAACTAAACTAATCTAGAATTACAATTACAAGATAAAAGTTAAAAGTAATAATGAGAAGTTCAAATAGTTGTGCATAAACAATAAATAATAATAAATATTATACACTAAATAATTAATATAATATGAAATTAGAATAAATAATATAATATAATATGAAATTAGAATAAATAATATAATCATATTATAATATGAAATATGAATTAAATAATAAGTATCATACACTAAGTAATTAATATTAATATATAATATGAAAGTAGAATAAATAATATAATCATAATATAATATTAATTAATAACTATAATGGCAATGTGGCAACATTAAAACAAAACAAATGTAAATGTATAGTATGATATGATAATATATTATAATAATATTAAATATATAATATAGTCATAATATAATATGAATTAATAATTATAATAAAATAATGTTATGAATGTTTGTATATAGGAAAATGTTTATATTTATTATACTTTATTTAAACTTTATATGAAATGAAGGTTTTCTGGTCATTTTTTATTGGGACATTAAATCCGGCAAGAGATTGATAGATCCACGGATTTGAGTGATTATTTCTGTATAATCTGAGTGTCCCAAAGATTTTTCAGCATGCTGAATCCATTTATGCATTCAAAACTGAATTTTAAACAACAAAAAATAGTGATTTAGTGCAGATTTATGTCGCATTCAACGAAAAAAACCATTTCGTAGAATAGTTGGTCAACACATAATATTTCTCTACGGTTTTGAACAGGAATAATATTTCTCTGCGGTTTTGAACAAGAATAATACTTCTCTGGGTTTTTGAAATTACATCTCTCTGGTTTTGAACGAGAATAATACTTCTCTTTGGTTTTTACCTTTTTACCCAGAATAATCTCTGTAGTTTCTCCGAAACTTTTGTGTAGTTTTCAGAAATTATTTTTGGCTTCTTCCCGGTTGAACAAATGGACATGTGAAATGAGGTGAGTCACTTTTTACTTTGACTCAGTTTTAATTTAAAATATATTTATAATCTATTAACACAAAGATATTTAAATATATTTTATTTATTTTTTATTTTAAGTTTCATAAGTAAAAGTTGATTTGAGAGATAAAGTCAATCCAAAATAATAATTGTTACATTTTTTTTCCTCTTCTTTTCAATATGAGCACTCCACCACCTATTCCAAAAACTCAGCCTAACAGGGGGAGACCCCCCAAAATCACCCTATAGATCCTTTACGATTATATGGAATCAGTAGAAAAAATAAGCGAAGAGAGAGATGCCAAAATCCAAATAGAGTTAGAAACATTAGAAAAAAGGAGTGAAGAAAGGGACGTAAAACTCCAAATAGAGCTAGATGCAATGATTGATAAAAAAATTAAAGATACCATTCAAACTCAAATAGAGGATAGATTCTTAGGTTTCAAGAGTGGATTGCAGACAATGAAGGATATGATTCAAGAAATGGAAAAACATAAACAATCAACCCAAGAAGGAGAGGTTGAATAAAATCACAACTTCAGAGATAGGATTAAAGAGCTAGAAGAAAAACTAACCAACAATTTGAACCTCAGTAATATGGAAAACAAATTGGATATCAAACCCATCAAAGAGGAAATAAATAAAATAATCGAACTGGACCATGCGCGTAACAAAAGAGCCTTGAACCTAATAATTTTTGGTATAAAATAACAACAAGAGGATGATACATTAGCAATAGTAAAAGAAGAATTAAATAATAAATCACAAATTGATACAACTTACCTCATAGAAGCAAAGAGGCTAGGAAAAATAATTGATCACAAAGATAGGTTGATCCGTGTCAAAGTAAGTTGTAATGACCCTGACTATAACATACTTAGTAAATCTCTAAGCTTAAAAGGGTCAGGAATATTTATAAATGAACACCTCATTCTCGAAGACCAAGCTGAATTAAGGAAGGAAGTTCAAAAGGTAAAAGAAGCCAGGAAAGAAGGAAAATGGGCAATAATTAGAAATCGAAAAGCTATTGTTAGGCATAGAGACCAGCAGGATAATAATATATAGGAATTTGGGACACTTGAGATCCTTTTTTGGAACTATCATGGCTTTCCATGGCACAAAGGTCCTATGATAAGTTGGATCCCGAGTGATATTGATATTATCTGTCTAGTTGAAACTTGGGAGCATGAGGAGTCTAAGGTCCCTAACATAGAAGGATTTGTCTTGTGGTCAGCATGGGACAAAAAATCCCATTGTAGAGGGATAGGAGACATAGATTGTTATATTAGAAAGAGTATTTCTCCTCACATTCAACTTCACAAGATTGACCCTCTCAAACAATACATTTGGATAGAAATTTCAGACACCAATGCTAAGAAGATGTATATAGAAATTTACTATTTTGCACCTATTAATTCTACTTTTTGTAAGAAAAACAATCTAGATAACAATCGTCCCTATAATAATTTAGAACAAGATATTTATAGTTTGAAAAATGAAGGTAATATCCTCCTGCTAGGTGTAACATCCCGCTCTTGTGCACACTGATCATACTTATTCTTTGAGGACACTTGCATGCAAGTGATCTGATTCATTATACAATTGGCTATTTTGATTATGATTATGAGATGTTGTGGATATGATGATATGTTATTTTGCTATATTTATATCGACATGTGCTATTGACTGGTTTCTTCTGAGTGTGCAGGACTCTAGACGTTAGAGGATGCTAATGGCACTGATGGATCTCCTTGGACTCTGGATCGAGTAAGAGAGTGTACTGTTATGGTTTGAATGTTTTTGATATTATAGATGTGACATATGACTAGATATTATGATGTTGATTATTATCGCTGACACGTTTTGTTGGTGGATGTAGGCTGACGGTAGCTTGCTAACCATACTCACATTAGTAATAAATGGGTCATGCACGACAACCAGAGACATTAAGGGAGAGATGTGGCAGTAGCCCTGCCGCAACCTACTAGCACTCCCGCCGTGGCTTGAACTGTAGGTTAACGATTACCTAGTTCGAGAGATCCACGATGCCATGAGGGCAGACTGTGATAGTTGCTCACGATGATTCTAAGGGGCATGTAATAAAGCAGGTTCCTTATTACTAGAGGCCCTTAGTCTCCCACAAGGTCACCTGACGGAGTATTGACTCCAGGGGTTTGACGTCTACCAAAATCAGTCAAAAGGCAAGTGGCACCCTTGGAGCACGTAGTGCGTTTTGAAGGGCACGTTGCACAAATAAAATAGGAATGCAAGCGAGTGGCACCCTTGGAGCACATAGTGCGTCTTGAAGGGCACGTCACAATTTTAACTTGGGTAAGTTAATAAACTTAGTACCTAGAAAACTATGCCTCAGGACCTGGTCGACCTTAAAATGAATGATGGTATGAGTAAAGTTAATAACAAATTTTCCCCTTAAGAACTGTCACCAAGCCTAGTGAATTTAAAACCTAGGTCTAAGTAGAACATGTGAACAAAAAAAAACTAATTGGACATGTAACAAGAAGGGGGTAAAGAAATTTCAAACATTAATAATTAAAGTAAAATTTTAATGAAGGATTAATTTATTAAAAGTGTAAATTGTTGTTTGTATCTAAACTTGTTAAATCTGAACTTAGAAGAAAAGGGGAAACTTAAGGAAAAGGGGAATGTCTAACATAGTAGAGAATCTAGTCTTTGGAACCTTCTATTTGTGAACTCAACTAGGTTTTAAGAAAGACGCCAGTCAATTAAGAAATGTAAGGGAATAAAGGGACACCGAGGAGCATTTTTAGGAACGCTTTTAGGTGGGTGAGGGAAATAGGCAAATTTAATTAATTAATAAAATAGATTTTCTGGTGTAACTAAGGGATCGGGTGACATGGGGGAGGTTTATCCTAATTAAATTTTATAAAAAGAATCTAATGAGGGTTTTGGGAAACTAATCACTAAGAAAACCCTATAAAAAGGATGGTGGAGGAGGAGTATGGATCACGTCGGGTATGCATAAGGTTATGCTACCAGAATTTATCTTGACTAAATTTTTCTTGTGGGAGCTAGCATTCTATGGTATTGTGTGCATGACCCTTTGCGACTCGAGGGGCTTAGGGGGAAGAAGAGTACCCCTAGCGTTGGCTGGTAGGTATCAGTGAGGTCTCATCAGTTAGCGAGCAGGAGCGCAAGCGCAGGACAATGAATCCGGGTTCTTTGCCTTTCAGTGACAATACTCGTGTGGATTTGAATTATAAATTAGTTCTTATCTTCTGTATATGGATACCGATTAATGTTTATTATATGTTATTCCTTGCACGATAGTTGGTGAACCCTGATGAGATTGTTGCTTCTAAAATGTTCAGATTGTTTGGCTTCAAATGTTCAGATTGTTGCTTCTAAAATGTTCAGATTGTTTGGCTTCAAATGTTCAGATTGGTTGCTTCAAATGTTGAGTTCTTAGCTTTAAAAATGTTCAGATTGTTAGGCTTCCAATGTTTAGTTTGAAGAAGAAATTATAGTCATGTATGTTGTGTAAACTCGCTGCCTCTCTGGATTTTTCCACGCTTCCACCCTGTTACCTTACTCTCCCGATATGATTTCTCCCACCAATCCTACACTTTGAAGATTCATGTTCTAGTTCCTTTTGTGACCAAGCGAGCGCCCCTTTTTCAGTTGAGTTTGCCAAGGAAACTACCTCTTGTTTCACTGTATTGTCAGGTAAGATTCTTAGACATCCGTAAAGGGGGAATCTTCAAGCCCGAACAACCCACCCATTTCTTTTACCTTTCTTAATTACGACTCACCGACAAAGCATAACCTTTTCCTGTTGTTGTGCCTACCCAATGAATGAGGAAATGGAATGGTCGGAGCATGCAATCGATGTTTCAATCAACAGGTTCACATACCACCCGTGCCAACCATTCATTCTGTGAAACTAATTCGTTTCAAGGCATAGTAGAAAGGATTGGATCTGATCCGAAATAATAATGTCAATGTCTCCATTCCGAGTATTCCATTATGGGGAAAGAGAAAAGGCGGGGCTCATTGATATGGATTTATTTATTTTGATTCCAAACCTGAACCGAAAGCTCGATCGATTCGATACCAGATCCCCTAACTGATCATCTGATCTTGAGATCACTCATCCAATTCCTGTATCAGACACCTCTCTATCTCGACTGACAAATTCCGGTTTGTAAGTAAGAACTTCGCTTCGTTTCTACCCTTTAGTGATTTGGAAATTTTGAGTTTTCTGGATGGATGGCCTCATTAACGAATTGAGAATGACTAGCAAACGGGAGGCAAGAAAGCAACATTCCGAAAGGAATAGAGAGACGAGATTTCATCTTCATATCTATTTTTAGGCAAGGCACCTTATTCCCTTTCCAATATCAGGGTCTAGGGTGGCAATAAGTGTTTCTGCGATAAGATTAGGTCAGTATCTTAAGGTAGGGAGATCGCCCAATCCATGCAATGCCAAACGCCAAGCACTTTGGACATTTGTACATTAAGTCGAAATATTTTACCCACAACTTGAAGAATTACCACAACCCRGACAAGCGAATCAATGGGAGTTCACTGATAGGGAATTAACCGAAATCATTATTCGATACAAAGGTTTTTGTTGGTGGTGAAACCTCATATGAAATTTGAGTATTATATAAGTAAATGGGCGAAGTCTCTTTCCATAGGTGGAAAATCCATTTCAGCTGGACCGAGGTCACGAAGGGAATACAAATTAGGGTGGTAATACTATGTGTATCAAGCTTGTTCCTTCATGTTGTGATACAATGGTCTCCTCACTGCGCACTGAGATCGAGGCTCGTGCTCAGTCTGGGCGTTTTATTTTCTTGATGTGGGTGACTTCCTTGCTGCATGCAGAGCGCTAGACTCTCACATAGTTTTTGGTGGATGCCAGAGTGTATTCTGGTGCATTCCGATTTAGTCATTACTGTGACAATGTTTTCGATCTATTTGACAATGTTTCCATTGCTACATATATCAACCCAACGACCCTTCCCCACCTGTAGCGTGAGTGGGGCTTGACCCAACATTCTACCCGAGCCTTGGCAATAAGATTGATTGCTTTAGATATTTTAATGATGGTGTGCAATGAATTAATTAGTGACAATGATTTAATTAATGGCATAGATTGCGTATTGAACGAATAAATGATTGCAGTGGTTATTTGGCGGTTATCATAGTTGTAGCAATTTTATGGTAGGGATGTATTAAGGACAACGATTGTGTATTGATTGAAATAAATAATCGTAGTGGTTAGAATTGGCAGTTTTAAATAATTTAGAGATTGTAATTATGGCAGGGGATCGATTATCGTGTTTATTATGTTATAATAACTTTAATTTCTTTTACAACAATTTTTTATTTAATGATGAAGATGGTGATTACCTCTTATAATAGTTTTAATCGTCCTTACAACAATTTAATCATTTTAATTATGATTATTGAGATTATTTCGTTATAATAGCTTTAATTGCTTTTATGACCACTTTATTGACTTAATGATGATTATGGTGAATACCTCTTATAACAGTTTTAATCATCCTTACAACAGTTTAATCATTTTAATTATGATTATTGAGATTATTCCGTTATAATAGTTTTAATTGCTTTTACAACAGTTTTATTGATTTAATGATGAATATGGTGATTACCTCTTATAATAGTTTTAATTGTCCTAACAATAGTTAATCATTTTGATTATGATTATTGAGATTATTCCGTTATAATAGTATAATTGTTTCTGCAACAGTTTTAATAGTTTTAATTGCGATTACTGCGATTTTTATAAAATAATATAACCTACCTTAGTGCATGTGGTTGGGTTATGCATCAATGTGGCTAAACATAAATAACGCACCAACAAGAACATTTTAAACAAATGGCACATTAATCATGTATAATATTTTAAAATACCTTAGCGTGAATGGTATGGGTACACACTGGTGTAACTAAAAATAAATGGTGCAACTAAATATAAATGGTGCATCGACAATAATTTTGAAAAATGGTTGATATTTCGTACAAAATAAGTTAGCCTATATTAGTTCTTGTGGTAGGGTTACACACTAGTGTGAGTGTTATGAACGCACACCAATATGACATTTTGGTTTACGCACACACAAAAAAATGCTGAAACCTCCAATTGGTTAGGTTGAAGGTTTCGAATTAGTTATGCTTGTGCTTGGGTTCCTAGTGCACTTGTCGCAATGAGGAGACATGATTCCTTAAGATTGGATCATTGCGCGCGTTGGTCGATAAGCACATATGATAACCTGGCTTGGGTTATGAGCCTCCTGATGAGGATGATGTTGTTTATTGTAATTGATGTGTTGTGCATTGCACTGTAACGTTTTAATGTGATTTGCTTCTCTCTCACCGTGAAGGTTCTAGTTACTTGTGTCATTGATGCTAGTTGCATTTGGTTGATCTGATGGTATTTTAGCTTAGTAGGATTGTTCTTGATTGTGTCGGGCGGGATGTAGACACCTCCTTGTTCCTCATAACAGTCGCCAACCTTGAGACCTTAAATGGTCAAAATCGATGAGAACCTGCGCTTGAGTGTTGCTTATGTGTCCTGGAGGTCCTAACCATTGCAGGCTAGGACGGGCGGGTAGTCATTTTTATTCTTCGTCTGATTGAATGTCGTATTTTTCTTACAGCTGCATGAAGTGCTAGTATGCTAGGTCATTATGTTTGTATGTTGTGTGATTTGCGTGTGTTGTGTTCATCGTCGAGTTGCGATGTTGAGTGTATTGTTTCTATTACCTTCCTTTATAAAAATAAATAAAATTGTACTAGTTATGTGTCACATGTTGTCATAACGGTGGGGGTCGTTACACTAGGAGACTTTAATGCTAGGACTGTAACTAAAAAATATACTCTTTTAAGTAATGACTCCAACCATAATCCTTTATGTCTAGATGATGACCTTATTTTATCTAATAGCTACAAAAGAAGCTCTGAATACCTAATTGAGAATTTGTTTGGTACTGAGTTGGTCAAGCTCTGTAGCTCTCAAGACCTAATAATTTGGAATGGAGTAATTAAGTGGCCAAACTCCAACCAGATGACTTGTATTCATGGGCTAGGTAGTAGTGTTGTAGATTATGTGATATATGATATCCCCGTTTCCAACCAATTAACAACTTTTTACCTTTTAAATGACCATGAGCCTGACTCTGATCATAAACCTTTAACCCTAACTCTAAACTTTTCCATGCATAGGAGCACCATTGAAGAGAATTATGATAATCAAAGGAATTTGTGCTTTGACAAATGTAAAGTTGACATATTCTTAAAGGATTTAAATAGTAAATTAAATCTCCTAACTTATAAGGGAAACATTGAAGAACTCTATCATAATTTTACAACTACCCTTTCCACTTCTATTAACAAGTTCTCTTTCAAGGTGTCCTATAAAAAGAATAATAGAACGAACAACCCTTGGTATGATAAAGAATGTAAAATTGCTAGGAAATCCATTAAGGATGCTTCTAATGAGTCCTTAAAACTCGATAAGATCAATACGTACAAAGCCCTAATTAAAAGGAAAAAAAGGTACTATATCAATCAAAGGCAAGAACAACTTTCACAACTATATAAGCTAGATCCTAAGAAGTTGTGGAGCCAAATTCTAAAACACAATATTAAAGAAAATAATAGGATTCCCTTAAGGGACTAGAGTTCCTACCTTAAAAGTATTTACGAGTTCCCTAATGCCATGGACACCATTCCTATTGTCCCTACAGAGGAAGATTTTTTTTCTTTAGATGACATAGAGTTCGGGGTTAAGCGACTTGCAAATGGGAAAGCTAAGGACATTGAAGGCTACCAAGCTGAAATTTTTAAAATCAGAGGGCCAATCCTTATCCCTCACATACACAAGCTCTTCAATTTAGTAGTCAAGTAGGGCTTCCCTAAACCCTGGACACAAAGCCTCATTGTTCCTATTTTTCAAAATGGGGATAGAAACATTCCCTCTAATTATAGGACGATTATGATTAACCCGATTTTAGCCAAGCTTTATGGAATTATTTTAGAAAAGAAGATTAGCCTTTGGCTAGAAAGTCATGGT
>SNQJ01S0040463.1:19780-45640 GCA_010110895.2 Picea sitchensis | reverse complement strand
ACCTGAAAATTAAGGTTTTCCAAAGATAAAAGATTCAACCTTAGATGTGTTGAAGATACCTTACAAAGAGGAGTAGAGTAGTATTTATAGACAAGGAGAAACCTTAGGGTTGTTGATACCTTTTCCTTCTTTTGGTACAAACCTTACCTTTTCTTGACCCATTTTTAAAGAAATGCTCCACCTATGCAGAAGCCGGAGGAACTTTCCTTATCCATACTAATGTTGTGCCTTTTCTGCATCCCACAAAAGAATTGTAATGTGGAGGCGGATAAAACTTCCTACAAAGCTTACCCACTCATGGTCTCAATCCTCCCACTCTCCACATTCTGATTTCATGAGTTTTAGACTTGGTTTATTTTCCCAACACCATTTGATACCCATGTAAAGGAATAATGCTTGGCCAATTCTCCCGCACTCACATATCTTCCCACATCGCATATCCTACATTCCACATGGAGCACGTTTTCTATTTTCAAGATAATTATGGCTCATATTTGGTGCATCTTTCACATGATAAGGAATACTGTTGTTAATTAATGATGCTTATTTTTCACACATTTCCTCTAAGTCATTCACATAGAAATGACAATTACCATTAATGAATGACATGCACCGAATGCATAATGAATTAAGTATGAAAAACTATGATTTATTGCTAATTAATGATTACTTGGGTGTCTATTAGACAATAAATCTATTTTTTACACATAATCTTCACATATACCCAAGCACACTAAAAGTGAAAGAGATGGCGAGCAGGAAAATGATGGAACCAATTTGTGGAGATACAATGAACTCTCTGGCCCATGAAATCAAGGAGTTTCAGTGGTCTATAGCCTACAAGTGGTATTTTGAGCTCTCCCAGAAAGATAATCTTACGGAAAAAGTGTGGACATCTGAGATAGCCAAAGTCAGGTGCATGCCCGAAGTATTTGTTTTCAGAGAGATGGTATTGTGGCATGCTAGCAGGTTTGATTCCAAGCACATATTGGTTGAGGTAAAGGGAAGTGGAAATGTGCCTGTCCCATTGACTTCAAATAATTTTAGAAGGATGTTGCGACTTCCAACATGGGACAAAGTCCTTAATCTCTCTGAAGTAGATTCTTTCTTGGGTGCTTATGGTGGAAGGATGAATTTGCTCAAGGATTTTCTAGTTCAACCCTATGTTGGGTCAGTTACTCCCAATCAAATTAACATATGCATGTTATCCCAACCATATAAGGAGTTCACATGGCTCTTTGCATGCTTGGTGGGTCATGACTTAACTGCCTATGTCCCTAGGTATATCCTGTATATTCTTTGTTTCTCTGTATGAGTGGGGGTGGTTTTCGACTAGGCACAACTTATCTCTAATGAGATTGCTCACCAAATTTCAAATTTCATTCATACCAAAAGGTTATTCATGACCTCTTATCTTGTTTTCACTCTAGCTTACTACAACACATTTGAAGGTATGACCCCAAGGGATAATGTCAATTTCAATGAGGACCCAATTTAGTTTTGGTATCCTATGTTATGGAGATATAAGGCATATTTTCATTTTTATGAAATTCAATATTTCTTTATTAGGGAATTCAAATGTATGCTTATAGGGATGGATCCAACTAGCATCATAGAGGCAACTGTTAAATTTCCTATCATAAAATGAGTATATATTCGAGAAAAAATTCACATACGTAAGAATTTTTGGTTTTGAAGGGAAACCCTTCCTCCTTCACTGTTTTGTATGTGACATATTTTTCATTTTTGATTTGTGTAGACAATACAAAGTGTGGTCTACTTTCTTTGATTAAAATAAAAAGTAGCAGTTCATTCCCATGCCTTTTGAGATGGTTGGTATTTTAATGAAAAGTTCATCTAACTTGGCTGAGATGTCCGAGTACTTTGATTATTTCCATCTGGAGGAGGCTAAATTATGTAAAGGTTTTGATCCATAAGGAATTTTCATAGCTCACATGGTTTCAATCGGTTACAGTTCTTATTTTATTAGCAAAGGAAATCACAGAGGGAGCATATGATAATGAAGACACACACATGGGTACAAGGGTGGTCACTACGACTAGTAAAATTGTTCCTAATAAGAATAAATAGGACACCCATGATGATACAAACACACGAGTGAGTTCAAATACTCGTGAAAAGAGGGGCCCTCTCCAACAGAAATATGACCAGCCTTAGCACAATTAGAGAGGTAGATTATATGATGGTGGTTCTATTTGTCATTCCCACAAGAGTTCCTTTTTGGTCATAAAAATCATGAAGTTATTATGGAAGGAAGAGAGAATAATGAAGGATGTGCAGGTGATGGAGATAACATGGACCTCCCTCGACATTCGTTGGAAATAGCGTATACGATCACACCTATTCCTAAGAGGAAAAAGAACACAAGTGAAAGGGACACTCAAGACCCTAGGGAATTGGAAGCAAAAATAACATACATGGAAGTTGATAATGCAGATGAAGTGTTTGCCTGGGCAATAATGCAAATAGCTAAAAGTAAACTTATTGCAAAGGAATTATCCTATGATGGGACAACTATCTTTGAGGAAGAGTCTATGACATTATACCATGCTAAGTATGATAAAGAGTTCAGGAAATTGCATATTAGGAGAGTCAATTTGAAGGATAAGAAGGTCACAGAAAAATGGAGTTTTGAGATAAGGATTAAAGGTGTAATATCTTTAGGGGTTCTTAAATTTTATCAAGTCACGGGTGATAAGTTGGCTCACTCGATAACCGAACAATATTTGGAAAATGCTAAGTTAAGGAAAATAATAAGTGAGCTAGAGACTACTCTAAGTCCTAAGACATTGTTCACAGAGCCTTTATCCATAATGACCTTGGATGAATTCCCTGAAGAAGCATCCAGATTGAACTCCAAGGTAAAAAAAGATACTGAATTATTGATAGGAATCAAAAAGTACGTGGCCGTGTTGACGAGTCCAAATGGCATGTCAAGCAGGTAAGGGAAAATTCTTGATGGCGAGTCCCAATTAGACTTGCTCTCATTTGGGATGGAAAATTTCGACCAATATGTGGGCCTAGTTTTCGCTAAGAATTAAAAGAAAAAGAGGAAGACATGTAAATTGTCCCCCAAAAGAATTATATCTAATCCTAAATCTTGTTTAATAAAAATAAATGAAAATTATATATTCTATCTATTTCTAAGCTATCTTGTGCAAAAGGATTTTTAACATATAGATACAGTATTAGATGGTATTAATGGTTGCAAAAATAGTTCATGACTATTGACCCATATATGTGTTAAGTCTTGCAAAAATTCTTTCTCTTGTACATTTCGACATTTAGAAATTTTTTGCTTGATCGCGAGTTTGTAAGTTACTTTCTTTCTTGTTACAAACTTTTTCCACCTCCAAAATGCATCATTGTGTTCTGCCATATCCATTTTGCACCAATACTTATTCTCTTTTTATGTTTCTCACGGGTTTGTCACTTCTTCATGTTCAAGTACGAAACTCCACTATTACCAAAATGCACCACTATGTTCCGTGATCCTCATCTTGTACCATACTTAGAATTTTTTTGAAATGTTTATCATGGGTATGAGCCACTCACCAATTCATCTCACTTTCACCATGACAGGTCCAACCGATCGATTTATTTTACTTAGTCATTTTCTCAAGTCTTTTTCTCTCTATCAATATCACAATACTTAGTCGATTTTCGATTTCACCGCATGTTCGTGGGTCATAGCTCTTCAAAACTCTTTTCCCCTCACATATGACCAATTCAGTCTCATACTTAGTCATTTCTTGAGTATTCATTGTGGTTTTGACGACCCACGAGTTTGTCTTCATTCTAATATCTCTTGACACACATCCGATCTTCCGTAATACATGTCTCATATTATCACTTTTCCCAAAGCACATTTAATGCTAATCTTACTGAAAATAACAAGTGATTAAAATATTAAAAGGGCGTTATTAATGGCATACTTCTTGAGGCAATTCTCCATAAATTTGAATTTAATTCACATTGATATTTCCTTTGAAAGAAGGGATTCAAGTTATATTATGGTAAAAGGGATTACTTTTAAAATAACCTTCTAAAGTGACTGTACATTAGTCCGCCAGCTTCATCAAGTATGACAATGAGAAGAAGAGAACAATCATGCAGAGATACACTAAACTCATTTGGGCGGGAGGATCAAAGATTCCAGTGGTCAAGATCATACTTTTATTATTCATCACTACCACTGTAGGAAAGGAATGTAAGAAAATCTTGGACATCATATATTTCCTTAGCAGATTGTGTACCATAAGTTTTTGACTCCAAATAAATAGTTTCCTAGTGTATGGACAAATATGATAAAGATTAGAGGATAATTCAACTCCAAGGAGAGTCTCCCATTTCTATAGCACCATCAATCTTTAATAAAATGATGAAACTCCCAGAGCCAATAATTACATTCAAAGGATATGAGGCCAAGAGTTTCCTGAAGGAAAGAAACTTTGGACTGGAGCTATTGTAGGAATATCTTGGGGATCCAAAAATGATGTCGAAGGACTTATCCAACATCTAGGTCAGTATGTTAAAAAACCCTTATCGAAAAATAACATGGATTTTTTCTAGAGTAGCCGATAAAGAAACAACAACTACCATTCCCCATCTGGATCTATACATTTTGCATTTTACAGTTCATGAAAAAGCAATTTTCGACTGGTCAAAGACTATTTCTAGAGAAATATGTTTTCAACTATCAAATTTTAAAAACAACAAGAAATTTTACGTGTCTTCATACTTAATTTTCGCTATCACCTACTGTCATGTTTTCAAGGGTTTGAATTTGGGAAGACGAGTTAATTATAAAATTGACCCTGTAGAGATGTGGTATCCAACCTTATAGAAACATAAGACTACACATAATTTTTATGAAGTTTATAATGCATTTGTTTCTTCCTTCAAGAAACTTATCTTTGGGCCAAAAATGTCAAGACTATCTTTGGAAGTAGTGACTTTCTTGGACAAGAAGGGAAACATTAAAGCCATGTAACATTATAGTGTTATCATAGTTTAATATTCTAGAGAAAAATCCTTGTATCTCCCGTATTATGTATTTGACAAGATGTTTGTTGTGGAGGTTTCTAAACAATACAGATCTTGGCTTCACTTCTTTCTTGAAAAAATAAAGAAGCAATTCATTCCTTTACCTTGGAGAATCAGGGAAATTCTATTAAGAAGTATTTCAAATATTGATGAATTTGCAGTGCATTTTGATCAATATAATTTAAAGTTTGCAAACGAATTATAATGTAATGGTATAAATGTGAATTAGGCCAGTGAGCCGATGTGTTGGGGCTAAGAGCCCGTATTGATTTAATGTGACCAGGGCCCGAATTGCATATTATGAACATTGAGATAATTAATAAAATAAATAATCATTGGCTGCGATACAAAAGAGATGAAGAATGATGGGGGGGATATGATTCCACAAGAGAGAGGGGTCCAAGGGGGGAATTATTCATGGGTATTAATACAACCCACATTCTTGAAGTTATTATCATTATGTATAATCTTCTATTTTGTTGTTGAGAGTTTCTTACACCAATAATTAAACTCATGTAAGAGGGTGGGTGGGAGTAGTCACATCCCATAGTTATTGGAGAGCATGGGAATAAGTACAATCATCCTTGAGAAGAGTGTGAGTCAAGCAAGCAAGGAAGAAGAGGCAATTCAAGTAGAGAAGAGAGATCGTTTTTATAGGAAGATTTTGGGCAACAAGAGGAGAGGGGAGTGATAAGAAGAGCACCAACCACGTTGTTCTTGAAGGCAACCGTTGTTGGGCTATGTGTTATGATGGAAATGGGGCCGATGTGGCTGTAAAATGGGTTGTAATATAATAGTATGTTTTCTTATTGAGGAAGTGACTCAAGATCCTAGTAAAGGCTATTGAGAGAACTCCTTGGGTAGCTGAGAGTTCCTGAAGGTCCCCAGCTGAGAGTCCCTGACCAACCAAGTTCACTAGGAGCCCTGATAAATGAATGGTACAGCCCGAGGGACTATGAGTAGTGAAGGGGGTACATTCATTGAGTAATGAAGGTTGTGGGGAAAAGAGAGATATGGAGGATTGGAACTGTTGTGGGAGTAGAGCCTAGATTTTGGGGTTGTTGTATGTGCATAGTGGACAACCAGTGGGCCGAATCTCCTTATGGAATCATAGCCTTATCTCAGGGGTGGCCTGATATTGAGAGAAGATGAACAACAATGTATATGGCTGAGAGGTTCATTCTTCATATGCAACCAATTGGTTAATTATTAAGAGATAAGTGTTTTTGTTCTATTCTTATGTTATCCCATTGTGTAAATCATTTATATGAATGACTTTCTTTGTTGTTTTCTTGAGTAGTTGCATTCATGTATTAATATATGTTGTTAGATGCATTTAGAATTTTGGTATCAGTCAAATGGTCAAATCTGTGTGTGATTTGTGGTAAGATACAATAATTTAATTTAAGTAGAAAATCTTAATTTTAATGTGTATTTCGCATGTAATGATGCTCAGTTGGAGTTTGGGTACGTTGCAATATGGTATCAGAGCTTCTGGTTCAAACAACGAGATTGTATGGGCCAAGAAATAGTGTGAATTTTGATGAATTAGTTGTTATAGTTTTGTTTGTGATGAATTTGGGGACAAATAATGAAAGATTAAAGATAAATTCCCAAATTTGTGGGAAAAAAATTCGAGTTTAAATGAATCTGATTTTTTTAGAGTTTTAATGGAGCCGATCTACATAGTTGTAGAGTTAAATTTGACATGGAAGGTCAAAATTAAAGTTTTAATGGCCACCCGTAGAAGTTGGACAAATTTAATGAATCAACGACCGAGATCGTGTTTGATATCGCAATAGACAACTAAGATTCATCACGATAAATTTAAAAATTCATAAGGTTTCGATCGTTTGAAAGGTTGAGTAAATCAACAAATGAGGTTCATTTTGGAAGTTAGGAAAATGAATTAGATCGATGGACTATATTCATTGCAGCTTTTGAGCGGTTGGAGAAAAATCGATGGCCAAGATCATATTGACTGAGAAATCAACGACCTAGATTTACCTGGGTTTTTGTTGAAATTTTCTTAGTGTTGGAAAATTGCCAAGAGAAATGGTCGATAACTGATGCTTGGGTCGACTGAAGAGGCAAAGAGTTTCATTCGGCCAAAATAAATCTCCAACAGTTGATGAATGATGGTTGGGCATTGGCCGAATTAGCAAGGTGTCCATTTTCACAGATGGTCGATGGGCTGAATGTTGGGCGTCAACCGATTCAATGAAGTGATCAGGTTGTCAAAGAGAAATGGTTGATGACCGATGAAGGGAAGGGGGTGATGACATGCCATGCCAGATAAACAGTTTCCACGTCATCCTAGAAGTGGCCTCCGACCGATGGTCGGTTTGGTTGAATTGAGGAAGTGTTTTCAACAGTCATTGGGGACTGTCGATGACCTATGGGCCGATGGTCGGACATCATACAAATTGGTGAGGAGTTACATTCGCCAATGAAAATCACTAATGGCCAATTGACTGATGGTCAGGTGTCTACCAGATTCAACAAAGTGTTTCAGTCTCCAATAGAAATAGCCTATGGCCGATGGTCGGTTCGACCAAATTGGCGAGGAGTTCCATTTTCCAATGAAAATAGTTGATGGTCGGGCATCAACCAGATTCGACGAAGTGTTTCATTTTAAAACATATATCACTGATGGCTCATGGTCGGGTCGGCCTATTTGGCATGGTGTTATGAATCGATTTTCAAGGGAATGGGCCGATGACCAATGGTCGGGTCGACAGTTTGGGAAAAATGTTGTGCGCGTCCAAAGGAAAACACCAATCGTTGATGGACGATGGAGCATAGATCAATGAATGATATTCCATGCGCTTTGAGATCAACAAATTAGATTTAAAACGCTGTTACAATAGAAAAAAAATAAGTTTTATATGAAAATTTCATAAATTTTCATATTTTTGAAGGTAAACTTGCGGGGTGATTTTTAGGCCCTAAACGATGTTTTTAGCCAATCAAAACCCACGAGAATACAAGATAATAAGATAATATCTGTCTTTATATCTCAAATAAAAGAGATAGAGGAGATATTTCCAATGAGCTAAACTATTCACAAAACATATCTCGTATGAGAAAGTTACAACCAAAACAATAAGGCTAAAATTTCAGCGCTAGATTACTTCAAGAGGGCATAACTCCCTGTTCAGAGGTTTGTTGTTTAGGGCATAAGATTAATCTATGGAAATATTATGATCCATATAAAAAAACCATGGAGCTAGGTTTAGGATCTAGGTATGTAAAAATGTGTAGGTAGAGAAAGAAGACACCTGTAGCATACATGGATAAATTGGGCAAAACAATGTAAACTTCTCCAGACCATAACTTTCAGCTCAGAGTTCGGAATTGAGAAAAATAACAGTCGTTGGAAAGGTTTTGTGGATTAAAAGAAAAATTTCAACCCAATAATTTGATTTTGGCACCAAAATGTTTCCATAAATTAATAAATATATTTCTATAGTAGTAAATGAGTGGAGAATCGCAACATGTGGATGTTGTAGCTTTTCTCTTAGAACTCATATTGAGGCACGAGTACAGTCGTTGGTGAGATGTTTTAGAGAGGAATGCATTTGAGGAATCATATTTTTGATTTGGTGCATTGTGTCCTTCATAATTTGGGACAAAGTGATGCAGGAGCATCACTCCAACTCATCACCACGTCAGCAACTAGTGAAACAATGTACTAGGAGGGAGCATATCCCAAGGAGAGAGAAGAGCCAACTTTCTCAATTTTGAGTTTAAATATAAAATTTAATGTAATTAAAGTTTGAAAGGCTCAAGGAGGGTTGAGCCATTGTAATGTGTAAGGATGAGTGTAAAGTCACTTTTAATGGCTGATAAGTAGATGATCTATATGCGATTCAGACTAGATGTCAATTAAATGTAATTTAATGTAAGTAGGTGAGGAAGGCTCAAGAATCCCCTCTTTTGTAAAAAGGATCAATTATATTGATATTTCATTAGGAACAGTAGGAGCATTAGGAAGGATATAGAGAAGAGAAAGAGAAGAGAGGAGAGGAGAGAAAGAACTTAGACTATGTTGTAATCTAGTCTTGTACACATTGTAAAAAGCATTCGGTTTTAATACAAAGGCATATTTCCCTGCATAAGATTTTCTATTTGTATGTTCTATGAGTTTTCTGAACATGTTTTTTTCTGGACATTTACTGGGCATATGTTTATGAATGCTATTGGTTCATGTATGTTCCCTTTGCAGGAATTGATAGACTTCTCTATCAGTGTGAGTTTCTGAGTGTTCTGGGCTCTCAACGCTAGTGCAAGGAGTGCACACTAGAGTTGTTGGAAAACTCTATGAAGCTAGTGCAAGGAGTGTGTTAGAACTCTGTTTTGAGTTCAGGAAGAGAGTGCCAGGTGGGCACACAAAAACAAGTTTTAAGCCCAGAAGAGAAGGCTAGTGCAAGGAGTGCACACCAGAGTTACTGAAGACTCTAAGGAGCCAGTGTGAGAAGTGCACAAGAACTCATTCAATAATTCTGTGAGAAGGTTGCCTAGTGGGCACACCTGGAGGTTAAGCTCAAGAGGAACAGTGCAAGTCTTTATAGAGAAAGTGCAAGGAGTGCACAAGTGAGCCTGGAAAGTTCAATACTCGAGAGAGTTGAGTGCAAGGAGTGCATAGAGCCAACACTTCGATAAGTGTTGATAAATCTCAGGAAGAAGAGCACAAGAAACCAAGAGGTTGCTAAAGGGAAACTATGATAGTGTTCATAAGCTCAGGAGAAATATCTCAAAGACTACCAGGAGGGCATGAGTAATTGCTGAAGAGAACAAAGGGAATTAACTCTTCGAAATTGAAGAGTTGAAATCTCAGAAGGAAGAGCGTGGGTGCCAAAAGGGCACAAGAAGTCTTTTGGAGGAACAAAGGGCTGAGCACCTTTGAAGATGAAAGAGTTCCAAGCTCAGGAGAAATCGTGCAAGTATGCACCAGAGAACAGTCTAAGTTTCATATTGACAGGAGAAGCATAGGGAGTGTGAAGGAGAACTTATTTTAAGTTCCGAGCTCAGGAGAGGCAGCGCAGACAAATATGAAGGAGCGACCCTACGAAAGGAGAGATCAAAGGTTCGATTCTTTTGAAAGGATAAATCTCAAGAGGGAAGTGCAAGGTGTGCGCCCGAGTTCAAACCATCAAAGAAAAAGAGCGCAAAGAGGAGAAATATATTTGTTTCAAGAACGAGCAGGTGAGATATGTTTGGGAAAAGAAAGGATGCCACACAATCATTGTATCAAGGTAAGGTGAATGGTAATTAAACATATAAGTCCTTCGGACTTCACCGCTTCGACAATTTTTGTGTGTTTGTTGTAAAGGAGGCAAGAGACCCAAAGTTATGAAATCCCAGAGTGAATCTATGTCGTAGATCATAGGGAAGAGTGACAACCATCATATTGGTTGTGTAACAAATATGGATCATTGGATCAAAGTCCAAACAAGAGGAGAAGCTTGTGGGAGAAGAACATATGATATATCCCTGCTGTCGGATCTAAGCACGGTGATCACAAGTTGTTGATATCACAATTCATAGATTCTACAGTCCGAAAGAATCTGGAAGTTGTTGCGTAATGAGATCAGAGTCCCGAAGCTCCGGAGTACTGGAGCAAATCCTAACTGTCGGTGACAAGGACACGTGTCATCAGGTTGAGTGTGGTTCAAAAATTCTATAGATTCGGTGGTCTAGAAGATCTGGGGTATGAGTTTGTTTTGGATCGAGAATCCCTGAAGGCCTGAAGTCCGAAGTGAATCAGGACCGTTGGTAGACAGGGACATGTGTCCATAGATTAACGAGCATCCAAAAGTTTGACTATCCGGAGGAATGTGATTCAAAGTTACCTTGGCGAGAAAATCTCTGAAGGTTGAAGCTCATAATAGATCCAGGTCATCTATTGGTGGGGACACGTGGATCCCATCCCTTTTCCAGTTCGACATTTGAAAATCCATAGGATTGGTGGTGATAAGAAGCGAGAAATCCCAAATCCAGGAGTTCCAATATCAATCACAGTCGTTGGATGTTAGAGGAATAAGGGTCGTATATCACTGTAGACCGTGAATTCGACATTCATTGATTCGAGAGGTAGTTTTGTTTAAGGTATGGAAACTCTCAAAGGCTGGAGTTCGGAGTAAGCATGGATCGTTGATTTGTGACAAAGGCTAGCCATTCGATCTATTGACTCGGCATTCACGAGTTCACAGGTATTGTGTGTTGGAGCATAGGGAATTCCCGAAGCTCGAAGCCCCAGAGTCCCTATGAATTGTAGATCTCAGCGTGGGTTGAGGAACGTTGATCCCATACCTATTTGGAAATTCACCGATTTAGCAGTTTTGGAAGGTGTTGAGGGAAAAATTACCGTAGCTCGAATCTCTGGAGTGTCGAAGTAGCATGTTTTTTAGGCGCCTGGTTATAACCCGCGGTCATATGATATTTTGGTTGAAGTTGAGGGGTTAATGCCCAAATTCGATAATAAAGAGAAAATGGGGCTTAGAGAAAGCACTCGTGGGTATTTATGGGACCTACATAAGGAAATTAAGGACCTGTGAACATTAAAAGGGGATCCAAGAGGGATCTGAGAGCTGATTCATCTCCTGAGAAGAACAATCCTAGAACGAGAGGTCGCACAAGTCCCAGGTGAAGGTGGGGGTTTGCATCAAGTGGTATCAGAGAGAGATTATGTTTGTAGACAAGGGATAGAGAAAAGAAGTGATAAGGAGAAAATGGCTATTGAAGGCCATAGACAAGGTTGGGGAGGAGACCACAAGAATATGAGAAAAGAAGATATGGACAAAGTGCTCAATGAGACCAGATCAGAGCTCGACAGGTTGATGATGAGAATGCTTCAGGAGAGAAAGGAAGCTGGGGGTATGAGTGGACCATGAAACAAAAGGTGAAGTGGCTTGTCCAACAACTGATTTCCAGGAGGCAAAAGAAGGTGTTGAGGAGGTGGCTGAGGCAAGTGGAGAACCTTAGTGACAGAGAGGAGGAGGAAATGGTTTACATCTGTAGGCGAGAAGATGGAGAAAACCTTGGGGATGAGGAAGAGAGATCAACTGAATATATCACAAATTTCTAGGAAGTAAATGAGGGGAGATCAGTTGAAGATATCAAATACTTCCACAAGGGAAGAAAGTAAAAGTCAATTTTCCAGGTGGGAAAGGAGGAGGTGAGACTATCTGAGAGTCTTAGGAACTCAGAGAGGAGTTTGTATCAGTGAGGAGTGCTGATAAAAAAGAAGGATATGATACTATCTTAGAGTCTCGAGAACTCAGAGGCAAGTTATGATCAATAAGGAGTGCTGACAGGAGAAGAGGAGGATCATAGGTGCATTCTGGTCATTGGGGGAATCAATATATTCCTTCCAAGAATTCCAGTAGAGGCTAGTGCATGTGTTGCGTGTGAGGAGGTGATGCTGGAGGCATCCAGAGAAGAGGCCATTGGGCCAGATGTTTTTAAAACTAAGAGTGCATGTGTTGTAGGTGAAAAAGAAGGAAAACCAATAGAGACTGTCATGGAGGAGAGGAAGGAGTAGACACCAAAATATGCCCAAGAGGTGAAAGAAGAGGAGGCTCACATAGTTGTGAGCCAAGAAAAGTTTTCATAATGGGAAGAATTATCCCATGGAGATGGAGAAAGGAGTGGATAAGAAGATGATAATTCATATAAGATGCTCACTCAGTGGGAGAAAGAGCTGAAGATATTGGAGGATTGGTTGGGCAATCCCGAGACAAAGGAACTGGCACAAAGAAAGCTGTCAGAGGAGATAGTTGAGCAGTAGCTCAGTAACATTGTTGTAGAGTTGGAGTCTGTAGTGGAGTGGAAATCCATTTCCACAGAAGGTGAATTTAGATTGGGAGATCAAAATTATCTTTCCTTTGATCTGTATAAAGAAAAGGAGATGCAACAGTAGAGCAGACTGCAAGAGAGGAGCCAGCCTATGGACAAGCTGGAAAAGGAGATAAAGGAGATAAGGAGAATGATGTTGGAGTCAACAAAGGATATAGTCAAGAACATGTGGGGGTTGAAAATAGGAGAGATCACAATAGCAGTAGGACAACATCAACACCAACATGACAAAGGAGTAGGTGGACAACTCCAGAATGGAGTTTGGGGCCCAAGAGGATCTCAACAACAACAACAAAGAAGCCATGAGAAACAACTCTTGATTTTTGTCAGCAAAGGAGTATGATGCAGAAGCATCACTCCAACTCATCAGCACGTCAACAACCAATGCAACAATGCACTAGGAGGGAGCGGATCCCAAGGAGAGAGAAGCGTTGACTCTCTCAATTTTGAGTTTAAATATCAAATTTAATGTAATTAAAGTTTGAGAGGCTTGAGGAGGGCTGAGCCATTTTAATGCATAAGGATGAGTATAAAGTCTCCTCTAATGGCTGTCAAGTAGATGATCTACATGCGATTCCGACTAGATGTCAATTAAATGTAATTTAATGTAAGTAGGTGAGGAAGGATCGAGAAGCCCCTCTTTTGTAAAAAATGATCAATTGTATTGAGATTTCATTAGGAACAATAAGAGCATTAGGGAGGTGATAGAGAAGACCAAGAGAAGAGAGGAGAGGAGAGAAAGAATTGAGACTCTGTCACAATCTAGTATTGTACACATTGTAAAAAACATTTAACTTTAATACAAAGGCAGATTTCCCTGCATATGAGTTTCTATGTGTATGTTCTATGAGTTTTCCGAACATGTTTGTTTCTGGATGTTTACTGTGCATATTTTTATGAATACTACTAGTTCATGTATGTTCCATTTGTATGAATTGATAGAATTCTCTATCAATGTGAGTTTCTGACTGTTCTGGGCTCTCAAGGCTAGTGCAAGGAGTGCACACTAGAATTGTTGGAAAACTCTATGAATCCAATGCAAGGAGTGCATTATAAATCTGTTTCAAGTTTAGGAAGAGCGTGCCAAGTGGGAATGCCAGAACAAGTCTTAAGCTTAGAAAGGAAGGATAGTGAAAGGACTGCACACCAGAGTTACTGAAGAATTCGAGGATCCAATGAAAGGAGTGCACAAGAACTCATTCATGAGTGCTATGAGAAGGTCTCTTAGTGGGCACACCTGGAGGTTAAGATTAGGAGGAACAATGCAAGTTTGCACAAAGAAAGCGTAAGGAGTGCGCAGGTGAGCCTGAAAATTTCAGGACCTAGGAGAGTTGAGTGAAAGGAGCGCACATAGACAAAACTTTGATAAGCGTTGATAAATATCAGGAAGAAGAGCACATACAACCAAGATGTTTCTAAAGGGACACTCTGATAGTGTTTATAAGCACAGGAGAAAGAGCTCAAAGATTTCCAGGAGGTCACAAGTAGTTACTAAAGATAACAAAGGGACTGAACTCTTCGAACTTGAAGAGTTGAAAGCTTAAAAGGAAGAGTGTGGGTCCCAGGAGGACACAAGAAGTCTTCTAGAGGAACAAAGAGTCGAGCCCCTTTGAAGCTGAAAGAGTTCCAATCTCAGGAGAAATTGCGCAAGTGTGCACTAGAGAACAATCCAAGTTTCAGACTAATAGGCAAAGCGCAAGGAGTGCGCAGGATAATTTATTTTAATTTCTGAGCTCAAGAGAGGCAATGCAGGCAGAGCTCAATGAGCGACCCTGCAGAAGGAGAGATCAAAGGTTTGATTTCTTTGACATGATAAAGCTCAGGAGGGAAGCACAAGGTGTGCACTCGAGTTCAAACCATCCAAGAGAAAGAGTGCAAAGAGGAGAAATATCTTTGTTTCAAGGAGTAGGCAAGATCCATTTGGTGGAAGAAAGGACACCGCACAACCGTTGAATCAAGGTAAGGTGCACAGTCATTAAACACCGAAGTCCTTCGAACTTCGTTGTTTCGATAGTTTTCGTGTGTTTGTTGTAAAGGAGGCAAGAGCCCCAAAGTTACGAAATCCCGAAGTGAATCTATGCTGTAGATCACAGGGAAGAGTGCCAGCCATCGAATTGGTCGTGGAACAAATATGGACCATTGGATCAAAGTCCATAACGAAGGAGAAGTGCGTGGGAGAAGAATAGATCCCAACTGTCGGATCTGAGCATGGTGATCACGAGCCATTGATCTCACAGTTCAGAGATTCGGTAGTCTGGAAGAATCCGACAGTTCTTGCGTAACAAGAGCAGAGTCCTGAAGCTTTGAAGTACCAGAGAAAATATTGACCGTTGATGACAAGGACACATGCCAGAATATTGAGTGTGGTTCATATATTCTGGACATTTAGTGGTTCAGAATATCTGGGGTGTGAGTTTGTTTTGGATCAAGAATCCCCAAAGGCCCGAAGTTCGAAATGAATTGAGACCGTTGGTATACGGGGACATGTGTCCATAGATTAACGAGCATCAAAAAGTATGACTATCTAGAGGAATGTGAGTCAAATTTATCTTGGCAAGAAAATCTTCGAAGGCTGGAGCCTGGAATAGATCCAAGCCGTCTATTGTCAGGGACACGTGGACTGTGGATCCTATCCCTTCGCTAGTTCGATGTTCGACAATCCAGAGGATTGGTGGTGATAAGAAGTGAGAACTCCTGAAGCCTGGAGTTCCGAAATCAATCACAACCATTGGCTGTCGGAGGAATAAGGGACGTAGATCGTCGTAGACCACGAATTTGACATTTGTTGATCTGAGAGGTAGTTTGGTTTAAGGTGTGAAAAATCTTGAAGGATGGAGTCCGCAGTAAGCAAGGACCATTAATCCATGATGAAGGCCAGTTGTCCGATATATGGACTCGGTGTTCGCGAGTTCGCGAGTATTGTGTTTTGGAGCATAGGGAACTCCCGAAACTTGGATCCTTGGAGTCCCTATGAACCGTAGATCTCGACGTGGGTTGAGGACTGTTGATCCCATACCTGTTTGGAAATTCGCCGATTCAACCTTCAAAGGTTTTGGAAGGTGTCGAGGGAAAAATTCTCGGAGCCCGAAGCTCCAGAGCGCCGAAGTAGTGCGTTTTGTTAGGCGCCTAGTTATAACCCACGGTCATATGAGATTTTGGCTGAATTTGAGGGGATAGAACCTGAATTCGATAATAAAGAGAAAAGGGGGCTTAGATAAAGCACCTGCGGGTATTTGTGGGTCTTGGACAAGGAAATTAAGGACCTGTGAACATTAAAGGGGGATCCAACAGGGATCCGAGAGCTGATTCAACTCTTGAGAAGAATGATCCTAGACCAGGATTTCACACAAGCCCTATGTGAAGGTGGGGGTTTGCATCACAAAGAATGACCTGTAGCATTAATTGAAAAAAATTCTATACTATGCATAATTATAACAAAAATGGTTTCTTAGACATGGTGCAAAATTAGAGGTATAATAAGATAAATTAAAGCCTAGGATTGAATATCAGAGTAATGGAAACATGGAAGAGCTTGTATAAGTTGGTTGAGGCAATAAAGAGCTACAAGACAAGTAATGGAAAGTGGAATTGGATTCCAAGAACCATATAATTACTCAATGTGAATATTTTTCCAAATAGTGTCAAAGTTTGGTGAAACCTTCCGATATGATAGAGGTGAGTGACAAAGGTGATTTTTGTGTAAGGAAGAGGTTAAATGCTCAAGATATACCTATGCATAATCCTAGAGGTAGACTTGAAGTGAAATATTTGGAAAAATAAAGAGAGATTTAGCTTAATAATAGTGCATTGTTAATAAGCAGAAGAGCACTCTGCAGAGAGTGTTGTGTGAAAGGGATTTCTAGAAAGAGGATAATATTCCACAATTGATCATTAAGTGGGTCAATTATAGATTAATTCCAGGTTCCATCTAATAGGGAAGCAGTTCAATCTTGTATAGTTGGATGAAGCATCAAAGAGTTGTAAAGGGAAGTGTAGGACTATAGAGTAGGTGACACAAGGTTGAAAAAGGTCTAAGGAATAACATGGGAATATTAGTATTCAGCCGCTATAGAGCTCAAATGGTTTATAGGGTAAATTTAATAGAGCTTCTCACAATAAAACATGAAACCGATAAGTGAGAAATGTCATTGCATGCACATGGAGTTAAGAAGAAATCCATAGCGTTGAAGGTAGAAATATAGTGAAGGTTAAAAAGATTACTACAAGAGAAAGATAAAGGATATCATGAGATAAGGTGTGACTCATGGTTGAATCATTCATGTCCATGAAAAAACATGGGAATGTAGGAAGAAGGAATTGATAGATATTATCTAACAACTTTTGTCTAAAAGTAACCAAGGCGATAAAATTGTCTCTATTATCAGAGTGCACAACAAAAGTAGGGTACATGTGAGAAAGGGGGTGTGTATAATTCCAATTGGAGCATAGTGGTATTGAATGACCAAACAATGCTTCACAATGAATCACTTAATGAAGTGAAGATATATATATCTAAAATTAGGTAAATCCATGGATGACAAGGAGTATTAGAAAGAGGACATAACAAAAAACATTTAGAATGTTAAAATGCCAATCAATGATGGTGGTATTTCAAGACCATTTTTGTCAAGGAAATGGGGAGTGGCTAATTAGATTGCAGTGCTAATGTTCAGCTGGAATAATGCATGCTACAACACTATGAATATTGAGAATTTAGACGAACGATGTTGGGATAGGATTTCTTGCATAAACAAAGTAGTTGTGAGATGGCAACACTAGTGGATCTAGTCGTTGAAAATGTGGAATGGCCAAGTGGGGGCTTGGATAGTAGGTGTAGAATAGGGGCTAGTGGTGCACAATTGAGAAAAATAACAGTGCACAGGGTAGCAGGGTTCCACATAAATTCAAGGACAACCATCTACAACAACAAAGATAAATAATTAATTAAATATGAAATAGATATACATTGTAGTGCATGATAGAATTGATGTATGATACATACAATAAATATATAATGCATGTGCATGAAATAGGCATGAAATATCAAATGATTGGTGTGTACTGATGTGAATTTGTGCATGTGGACATGCGTAAACATGCTGGTGGCATGAGTATAGATTAAGAGTAGTTTGTTGATACATATATGAAATAATGATGTTATGATATTTGAATAAAACTGATGATGGATTGTGTGTCCAGGAAAAATGATTATAACATGATGATACTATTGCTTATGGTATCCATCCATATAAAACAAATGAGGATGGTGGAAATTTTGATCAAGAGGTTGGTGAAGGGACCCTATGAGCTTCTACAAATTACCAACTGATCATGTAGCATTGAGTAAATTGATAACAACCATGCAAATATGAATTTTGGATTATTATGATGTATAAATGATGAAGGGAATTGAGGTAAGAATTTCCTCAGTCGAATATCAATATTTCAATTCATGTAAAGGTAGGAGGCCTTGAGTATGAAAGTATTATCTGTTGCTTGAATGCATTTATGGGAAATTTAATTTCATATTGTGTTATATTGGTTATGAGATCATAACCAAGTTAAGTCATGAGACATTACTCCTATTGTAGCAATGAATTCCATTAGAGGTGGTCATGTGTGATGCCATGATGAGATTGGATATGGGAAGGATATAGTGCCATCCAAGTGCATAATGGTTTTCCCCTACATAAACAATGTTTGGACTGCAACCTTTTTTCCTGCACTGAATAACACTAAGGGATGATGTTCCTAGTGTTGTGTATGGTTTGAAGAGGAAGGTATCCAAATGATCAAATTAGTTGTGGGGAAGAGTTGGAGTGATGTATTGGGGCGTGGGATGTACCTTCCAACTCACATGGTGGAATACATGACATGAACATATGGTATTCCAAAGTCAATGGAAATATGCATTATGTAGATGTGGCCATGATTATTGGCACTTTGTTTATTGGTAATGTAACACACCCGACCCCTAAGTAACCCTTTTAGAGATTGGGCATTGAAAATTTCACTTTTACTCAATCATCTCAAAGCCTCTCTGTCATAGCTCCATTGTCTTTTGCTCGTCAAGAGATTTCCAATGATGATGATCTTGCTCAAATCAGATCTCTGGAACAAAAGTTATGACCTTCCAAAGCTATCGGGTTTCCATAGGCGACTGTTCTCTCACTACCATGTGACACCTTGCTCCTCGTGCCATATGACATGGTGACAACCTGGCCCCAATGTGGCACAAGCCTATCCTACCACGGTGGAACTATATCCATGTAAACCCATAATCATTAGCACTTAGAACTTTCCCCAGTGTGCTCTACATCCACATCTGACAAATATGGTATAGAGGAATATTCCCTCTCGATACTGTCCATTCGGAGCTCAAACAACTTGAGAAGTTTCACTACTCCAAACCCAAGGTATTTAGGAATATTCCTTCTCGATACCATCCACTCAGAGATCAAATGGCCTGAGCAGTTTCACTGCTCTGAACCCAAGGTATCGAGGAATATTCCCTCCTCCTTGATGGGAAGCGTAGATATATGTCACAGCCTCTGGACCTACGATTGAGATTTTCCCTCCATCGGAGTCGCTCTTCAACACCTCAAAGGAGTACTATGAAATCCTTCAGATTCATACTCCAAGAAACAGTCAACTCTAAGCCAACTAGACTCACACTCAACTAGTCAACTAACCGGTTGTTGACACACGTCTTCTCACTGACACTCCTAGTCATCTCTCACTCTCTCTTCCCTCATGAATTAATAAGTGGGACTCACTATGATCAATGACTGAGGTTTATCTCACCTTATTCTAGATCCATGACCCACACTTTCTTAACTTCAGAGCATCTATTTCAGGGTTATTCTCACAACATGCAAGGTTTCCTTATGAAGGCCTCATTCTGAACAACTCGTATTATAGTCTTCCACACAAATCCCATGAGTTATCTTCGACGCTTTCACTCTGAACAACCCACTGATTAATGGTCCCGATCTCTTCAGATCAATGCCTGTTGTTCTCTGCTGACTAACACAAGGTTCTTAAGGAGTTATGAAATCTTGTTTCAAGCACTTAGCCACTTTTAGAATTTTTCATAACTTTACTCTTGACCATCGAAGATTCAAAACAAATTATATGGCCATTGCAAACTACCAACTTAGGGTCAAGAACCTCATATTACTTACAAGTTCCCACATAGGAAATGTGGGGGGTTTGAACAACTAACAGATCACACTTAGTGGTTTGTATGAGTTTAGCAGAACAATAATGATCATTTCAAAATAGCTCATCTTATAGCATTTAAAATTCTAAGTTATGTATATAGAATTCCTCTTATATTTAGACATATACACACTCATACAAGGATTTCATTCATAAACATTGATATATTTCATTCATAGTCAGTTCAACATAGATGAAAATGTATTTGGTAAGGAAATAATCCACTCCAATTGACTGAGAGAGGATGCCTTTCCTCCCAACCTTAGGCCTTTCTATAGAGTCACTTCCTACAACACGCCACCCCCGTGCCAGGCCATGATACCACCAAAGATATTGACTCAACAAGGCTTTGATTCTGTTACGATTTAGGAAGGTTACTCTCCTTACTCCTTTGAAACAACATAAGTTGCYACCTCCCACTRAGMTTCAGGTCTTTGYAGGTTTATTAGGTGGTTTCTCAACTGGATTTCCTCTGAACAAGGGAGGCCCTTCTCTACTCAAGAGTCCCTCTGCGACCTCCCCTTACCAGTGTTGGTTTCTGTCCAGTAAGCATGAATCTTCATCCCCCTATTKCTCCAGTTCGTGAATCCAAGTCTTCTCTGTTCAGGGTGATCATCAACATCTCAAATAAGCCTCTTGTTTTCCTTTAGAAAGCTACTCTTGTATTTATCCATCAACACAACCGTGCCTCTGRACTCCCTTTCTCATATCTGAGCCTTTGTTTTATGTCTTCTCTTTTCGCATTGGGTGTGTGTTTCTATAGTCGTGTTCTCTGTGTATGTTCTTTCTCCTCTGTCTGATTCACCCCTCATACTATGTGTGTGTGTTTTTCCTTTTCTTCAGTATTCCTCCTACTTTGCGGGTCTCCACGACTTCATGAAGACATAACATGTAGTCCATTGTCCTAGTCTAAAGAAGGTAAATCCGTGGTACCTTCCCCGTAAAATGTTCGATCGACCATTAACCCCTGTAATGGTCCAACTACCACCATCATTAATTCTCCACCCACCACTCTGTAACCTCCTTCCTTGGTCACTAGGTGTTATACCAATATTATATGGTGGTATATGTGGTCATTATGTTTGCAAGCATAGGATAGCTTGCTTTGCAAGCTTCCTATTTTCTTCACTGAATCACGTCAGCTTCGTTCCACTCAACTATTCCATCAGTCCCTCTGCTCATCAATTACCTCTGATGTATCATGGCCAATACTTATCAAGGTTGTTCCCTCGTAGTCAACATTTTGGTGTTTATATTAAATCAAAACATGATTACATGCCTCATCATATAAACATATGAAGTTTGTGCATAATTACATTCATGGGAGAAAACAAGGTGTTACAGATAAAGTTTGATTGCATTATAAAAATCTTGGTGTGTTGACAATGCATGTACAATGAATGATGACTTCATTCTAAATAATATTATTAATGGTTGAATTCCATTTTTAATGTGAATAATACCTGGAAATGATTGAATTGTTGGTAAATTACAATTCCGAGATCATTTCATGAACTACTGAAAATGTGCATGAGTGCTAAAAATCTTGTTGGCTGCAAGAAAGTTGAGGAAATTGCAAGTAGAGTGGTATTGGATATGGCAATGATGTAATCCCATAAGGAATACTAATATATACAACTGCAAGATTCAAACATAATAAACATAAATCTCATGCATGAGAATATTTATCTTTCTGTATAAACAAATTTGAGAAATTAATCATTGGAAATCGTTATGATATGCTAACAATTTGTTTGGTTGCATGAAAAATTGAGAAAATTGCAGAGAAAATGGTCTTGGATATGGAAAGGATGTAATCCCTTAAGGAAGACTGATATCTACTACTGAAAGAGTCAAACAACTATGAAAAGTAAACTCATGTTTGTGAAATTTTGTGTTCTCGTGTAAAACATATTTGAAATTTTATAATTATAGGATGATGTCTCATATTAACTTTATGCATGTGATGCATATGGGATGATTTCCATAGGGTGTATATTGCTAGTGGAAGTCTAGCAATGAGTTGGCATTTGTCTACGTAAGAACACCTTGGCAAATGATGGATCACCTGAGGAACTGTATATTAGTGAAAGAGATTCCTGAGTCTAGAGGGTGGACATAGTAGAATAAATGGGTTGTAAGGCTTGAAGAGTGAACTCTCGTGTGAGTTGCACTATCAAAGAATCATGTTGTCAGGCCTGAAGAGTGAACTTTGTGTGAGTTGCATTGTTGAAGAACTAGGTTGTAAGGCCTGAAGAGTGAAATCCTCTATGAGTTGCACTATCGAAGAACCAGGTTGTCAGGCCTGAAGAGTGAACTCCTGTGTGAGTTTCATTGTAGTAGCAAGGTTGCTTCTAGTTATTTCCTGGTAGTTATTCCTAGCAGTGTGTCCCTTGATATCCTAGTAATGATATTCCTAGTTACCTGTGCCAAAAGGGCCATGATAAATGAATGGTGCAACCTGATGGACTGAGGACAATGAAGGGGGCACATTCCTTGGGTCAACCCTGAAAAATGAATGGTACATTCCTTGGGTTAGTTCTGATAAAGGAATGGTGCGTTCCTTGGGTTGGGAAGGTCAAGAGGAAGAGAGTTGGTGGAAATCGGGATAGCTATAGGAGAATGTCAGTGGATTATGTATATGTTTCAGGCCAAGGTGCCTTTGTATCTTTGTTTTGAGGGTAGAGAACCTATGTACTTATGATTTTGGGGGTCGAAGCGCCTATGTATTTGTTGTATTGGGGGTCAGAGTTCCTATTTAGTTATGTTTAGGCTGGAATGCTTGTGTAATTTTGGTCCGGAGAGCCTATATGTTGATTAATGGCTAGGGAACTAGAATTGTAAAATGAAATTACACTTGTAGGTGTTGTGCACTGAGGATAGTGGAAAAATAAGGGGGAGGGGGATGTAACATCCCTGGTTTTAATCCCCATGAATTATAATGTAATGGTATAAATGTGAATTAGATGGGTGAGATGATGTGTTGGGGTGAAGAGATTGCATTGATTTAATGTGGTTTAGGGCCGGATTGCATATTATGAACATTGAAATAATTAATAAAAGTGATAATCATTCGCTGCGATACAAAATAGATGAAGAATGATGGGGGGGATATGATTCCACAAGAGAGAGGGGTCCAAGGGGGGAATTATTCATGGGTATTAATCCAACCCACTTTCTTGAAATTATTATCATTATGTATAACCTTATATTTTGTGGTTGAGTGTTCCTTAAGCCAATCATTAAACTTAGGTAAGTCAGTGGGTGTGAGTGGTCACATCCCATAATTATTGGAGAGCATGGAATGAAGTAAAATCATCCTTGAGAAGAGTGTGAGTTAAGCAAATAAGAAAGAAGAGGAAATTTGAGTAGAGAAGAGAGACAATTTTTACAGGCAGATTTTGGGCAGCAAGAGGAGAGGGGAGTGCTAGGAAGAGAACCAACCATGTTGTGCTTGAAGGAAATGATTATTGGGATGTGTGTTATGTTGGAAATGAGGCTGATGTGCCTATAAAATGGG
The DNA here is from genome assembly GCA_010110895.2 of Picea sitchensis. Classification (NCBI taxonomy): domain Eukaryota; kingdom Viridiplantae; phylum Streptophyta; class Pinopsida; order Pinales; family Pinaceae; genus Picea; species Picea sitchensis. The sequence continues at coordinate 21,972 of SNQJ01S0040463.1, read as the reverse complement.
TTGTAAGCCGATAGTATTTTTTCCTGTTGAGGAAGTGACTTAAGAGCCTGGTAAAGGCTACTGAGAGAACTCCTTGGGAAGCTGAGAGTTCCTAAAGGTCCCCAACTCAGAGTCCTTGGCCAATCGAGTGCACTACGAGCCCTAATAAATGAATGGTACAACCCAAGGGACTGTGAGCAATGAAGGGGGTACATTCCTTGGGTAGTGCGGGTTGTGGGGAAAAGAGAGAGCTGGAGGATTAGAATTGTTGTGGGAGTAGAACCTGGATTTTGGGACAATTGTGTGTGGAGAGTGGACAACGAATGGGATAGATCTCCTTGTAGACTCATAGCCTTAGCTCATGGGTGGCCTGCTATTGAGATAAATATGAACAACAACACCTATGGATAGGAGTTTCATCTTTCGTATGCAGCGAATTGGGTAATTATTAATAGATACATGTTTTTAGTCTATTCTGTTATTTTTTTATTCCGCCATGTAAATTGTTTATATGAATGTTGTTGTTTGTTGTTTGCTTGAGAAATTACTTTCATGTATTAATATATGTTGTTAGATGCATTTAGAACCATGGTATCAGTCAAATGGTCAATTTTTTTTGTGATTTGTTTCTGGTAAGCTACAAGAATTTAATTAAGTAGAAAATATTAATTTTAATGTGTATTCCACTTCCATGCGTAATGATGCTCAACTAGTGGTTGGGTACGTTGCAAATTGGTATCAGAGCTTCTGGTTCAAACATTGGACTGGTATGGGCCAGGATGAGTGCGTATTTGGAAAATTCACTATTGCAGACTCCAGTCTGAGTAAATTTGGGGAAACATAGAAAATTAGAGAGAAATTCCTCAAATTCGTGAGCATATTTGAGTTTTAAATAACCCAAATTTGTTTGAGATGTTTAATGGCATTGATATGCAAAGTTGGAAAGTTAAAATTCAACCTTGAAGGTTGAATTTTGTACTTTAATGGCTTCTATAACATTGGACATAGTTTGATGAATCAATGGTAGTCGTTAGATCTAGAGATCAACAACCCTCCACTGGTAAATTTTTAAATTTTATAAAAGGTTTCATAGTTTGCAAAGGGAATATAGATTAATGGCCAAAGATTATGTTTGACATTTAGAAGGAGAATCCCAATGACTATGATTGAATTTTCATATATTTGAAGTTGGGAAGTGGATCAGCGACCAAGATCGTGAATGGAAGATTGATCTAGATTTATTAGGAGGCCGGTGAAAAATTTCCTAAGTTTAAGTTGGCCAAAGGAGATCGTCAACGGGTCGATGGGCTGACGGTTGGGTCAACTGGATTTTGGAAAAGTATTTTTTAGTTGTCTAAGGGAAATGTCTAACAGATCGATGGTCCGATGGTTAGGTCCACTGAATTGGCGAAGTGGCGGGTCAAGAGAAATGATTGATGGTTGATGAAGGAAAGTGGGTGATGACGTGTCATGTCACATCAAAATCCACATGTCATGCGAAATTATCATCGACGTGTCATTCCATGTCGGTAGGTCCACTGAATTGGCGAAGTGGCGGGTCAAGAGAAATGATTGATGGTTGATGAAGGAAAGTGGGTGATGACGTGTCATGTCACATCAAAATCCACATGTCATGCGAAATTATCATCGACGTGTCATTCCATGTCAGTCAAAATTCCATGTTAGAGTCTACATGCCATGCCACGTTAGCATCCATGTGTCATGCCACGTCAACGGTTTCCACGTTATCCAAGAGAAATGGCTGATGATCGATGGTCTGGTCGGCCAAATTGGGGAAGTGTTTTTTTCATGCAACAGGAAAATTTTATGGGCCGATGGTCGGGTCATCTGAATTAATTAGGAGTTTCATCCGCTAATGAGAATCACCGATGGTCGCGATTGATGATCAGGTCATCCGGCTCAGGGATGTGTTGCAATCGGTTGCCAGGAAAGGGATCGATGGCCGACGGTCGGGTCTATATTTTATGCAGTTAGGAAGATCAATGTTTTATATTTCCATTTATTTTGAGATTGATAGTTCATATTACCACGTAGGCAAGACTTTCCATCAATTTAAAAAAAAAAAACCAAGTGTCAAGACATTTTTGTTGGAAGATTGATTGTTGTCATTGATGTCAACCCTAGTCATGGGTTTTGGACCGCAAGATTGATGAAGGTATTTAGAAATGAAGGAAAATGCACATGCAGATACA
>SNQJ01S0040461.1:158543-171814 GCA_010110895.2 Picea sitchensis | reverse complement strand
CCCCCCCTCAGTTATTTCATACCTGTAACAAAATCACTCATTTCAAGAGACGAAAAATAAGAAGCATTATCAAATACTAGGCATTCAGGGATACCGAAACGAGTAATAATATTTGAATTCAAGAAGGATATTACCTGGCTGGTATTTACAGCTTTTAATGGGGCAACCTCAGACCACCTGGTGAAGTAATCTGTGGCTGTTATGATATATTTATGCTGTTGCGAGGATGGCAGATTGATTGGGCCTATAATATCCAGACCCCACTGCTGAAAAGGGGAGTCTACCGAAACTGGTTGCAAAGGGAAAGCTGGTTTTTGTATCCGTCCGGATGCTTTTTGACAAATCACACACTTGCAACATAAAGCATGAGCGTCTTTAAAAAGGGTAGGCCAGTAATAACCTACTCTTAATACTTTATGGGAAGTGGTGTCTCCACCAAAATGCCCACCAGCTTCTCCTGCATGCAATTCCAATAAGACTTTTTCTGCTTCATCTTTCTCAAGACAGCACATTAGTACTCCATCAAAATTTTGATGAAACAAAATACCATTAATCAGCTGAAAAGAAGCAGATTTTAATCTTAGTGCTCTCATTTTTGTGGGATCAAGGTGACGGGGAGCTGATCTGTGTATAAGACAAAATTTTATGTCATCGTACCAGGGACTAGCAGGGTTTTGCGCACAACAGATTTGATTTTGATAGTGTTGTCATGGATTTAACATATCATTTTCCTCTTGCTGTCCTACAGCTGAATCCACGACCAATTTGCATAAACCTTGGCCTCTTACAATTTTTGCTGGGGTGATTTCTGTGTCATATTCTTGTAAGGATGTGACCCAGTTTGCCCTTTTTTCGCCTAGTTCTTTCTGTACTAATAAATTTATGACAACCGGGTAAGGGACAATGATTTTCATTCTAGATTTCAACAGATAAGATCGAAAGTGTTTTACTGCTTTGAAAACAACATAGGCTTGCTTATCTACTACTGGGTAATTAAGTTCTGCCCCCTTGAAGGCTGAGCTCATAAAGGCGATTGGGACCTCGTTGTTTTCATCATTCTTTTGAGTTAGGACAACAGCGTAAGATCGGTCAGAGGCAAATGTGTAGAGAGTGAAGTCTTGTGAAAAGTCGAGGCTCATTAGAGAAGGAGTGTCTATTATGGTATTTTTTATTGAATCAAAAGCTTGGCTTTCTAAAGGTCCCTAATGGTACTGTACATCCTTTTTTATTAGGTTTTGTAATGGTCTCACCATTTCTGAAAAGCTAGGGACGAATCTCCTAACAAAGTTTATCTGACCTAAGAAAGATTGCATGGACTTTTTTGACGAGGGAGGGGGAAGTTTTGAAATGACTTGAGTTCTTTCAGGGTCGATAATCATCCCTTCACTTGATACAATGAATCTAAGGAGCTTACCTTGTTCTACTGCGAAGATAGATTTTTTAGGATTCAAAGAAATGTTGTACTTACGACATCGTTGTAGAACAGATCTTAAATGGGCTAGATGATCTTGTTTATTTTTCAAGAAGACAATGACGTCATCTAGATAAACTACTATAGATTGATTGATTAAGCCGTGGAAATCGATGTCCATCGCTCTCTAAAAAGTGGCACCGACGTTTATGAATCCAAAGGGCATCTTTCTATAAGCGTAGGTGCCCCATGGAGTACGGAAAGTAGTTTTGAGTTGGTCAGAGGGAGACATAAGGACATGGTTGTACCCTGAAAAACCATCCAACAAGGATAATATTTCAGAACCAGATACTTGTTGAAGGATCTGTTCCATGGGAGGGACAGGGTAGTTGTCTTTATCAGATGCTCGGTTAAGATTTCAGAAATCGACACATAATCGGATTTCACCACTCTTCTTTCTGACAGGGACAAGATTAGAGACCCATTGTGTGTGCGCCACTGGGAAAATTATCTTAGCGTTCAGGAGTTTGTTTAATTCCTTCTTGACCGTTGGTTTGAGTTTTTGGTGCATTTTCTTAACTTTTGTTGAAAAGGTTGGGTTTGGGGTTTCATGGGAATAACGTGTTGTATGATGTTAGGATCAAAGGTTTTTAGGTCATCATACATCCAAGCAAAAACATCTTTGAATTCCTTAAACAACTTAATAAATGCTACTTTTTCTTTCTCAGAACACCCCAACCCTAAATTAATGCACCGTGGATTGTTTTTAGTTCCCAAATTTACTTTTTCATGCATCAAAGAGGAGCTATTCGTTTTACAGTTCATTGATTTTCTAAACTTGTCGTGAAGATCATAAAAATTTTCTAATCTAACTACAGATTTTGGGATAGAGTTTATCATGTCTGATGAAGATTCTGGGGATCTCGGATCTGGTATTACCGTAAAGTCACGAAGATTTTCGTCATGGGTACCTTCATCGATCACCATGCCCTAGAAATTTTCTTCCATATGCAGAAAACTTATAATCTGTTGATCGTCATCGAAGACTCTCCAATTCATGATGTTGTCTGGGACGAACGGTCTGAAAAATAGTTCGACGAAAAATGCATTTGGAGATAAGCCTTCTGCAGGAAAAAGTTTTGAAGCGACGTTAGCTAGCAAATCAGCTTTCGAATTATTCAATCTAGGAATAGAATTTATGTTAAATGCAGAAAAATTGTTCATAAAATTCCATACCTCAGTTTGATAGATTTTAAGGTGCGGAGATAAACAGTGGATAGAATTTTTTACATGTCTAACCACGATTTCTGAATCACCAAATACAGTCAAATTTTGAATGTTCAAATCTAATGCTTTTCTGAGGCCTTGCAGGAGTGTCTCATATTCGACTGCATTGTTCGTACATTCAAATTCTAACCGGCAAGTAATCAAAGTCTTATTACCTGCTGGATTGATGAGCACGCACCCTGCACCAGCTCCTTCTTTAGATTTTGACCCATCAAAGTAAAGAGACCATATTTGATTTTCGTCGGGTGCATGTGACCATTGAGAGAAGTCCATTGACTGCATGCATGTCATAACTTCAGATTATTGTTCTGGGTCAGTGATGGTGGAAGTTTCAGCCACGAAATTGCCGAAAAAAGTATCCATACCTTGTATTTCTGGCGAATTGGTAGAAGGAGTGAATGGTTCATTGGGATCATTTAAATCAGTCACCATGAACTTCAGATAACGTTCACGATTTACCTTGATTATGTTGGGCTTTCCATTCTCGGGGAGCCACAAGTGAGACCAATTCGTTGAAAAATAGCCATGTAATTGTTTCGACCAGTCTCTACTTAAAAACAAACCACAAAATTCTGGAATATCTACAACAATGATATCAATCACTTGATGAACTTTAAGATTAGACGTCAATCTTATAAGCACATTCTTAAATTCGCCTATCACTTTAACACTAGTTTGATCTAGCTGGATAATTTTCAAGCTGGATGGTTGAACTTCGGCATTAATCTTTTGACAAACAGACCAAGGCATTACGTTAGATGACGCACCTGAATCTACCATACAATTATGTACACTCCTATTGAAAATTTCAAAAGTCAATAAAAATGGAGGAACATTTCTGCGAGTACTAACAATAGAAGTTTATTGTTTTTTAATCGCAACCTATGAAACTGGTTTATCTACATTTGTTACATTATTTACAGGAAGGTCTCTTTTATCATGAGGCTCAGATGTAGTTTTGGTGGAGGCCTTCTGAGGAAATTTGGGGTTGTTTTGAACACCTTTGTTACTGCTCGGATTGTTATTTTTGCTATTATCTGCAATATTCTGCAGCATTTTTTGCAGAAGAAAAGAGAATTTTAACAATTCGTAAATAGAGATATTAGCCCTAAGATTTTTTAGATCTTCAATTAAATCATAATCTAAACTTGGGTTTACTAAATTCTTTTTAGTCTCAATTGATTTAGACTGTTTTTTAGGCAAAGTCGTCGTAATTTCGGAAGAAGGCTTATTTGTTGTCTTGCTCCTAGTATTGTAAGGATGCACTGTTTCGAAATTAGCTTGAAAAATGCTATCCAAAAAATGTCTGAAAATATTCAGAGAGGATTCATCTTCTTCTATCGTCTCTTGTTCAGCTACTTCTTCCAGAATCTCGGGAGGGATCAAGTTATCGTATGCTTCTAGGATCGTTTGAATAGCAAATTGCAGGCTTTCTAGATTTAGGCCTTCAGTATTTGAATTAGGTCGGTTGGTGGGAAAAGGCTTCCTAAAAGGGGGTTTGTAGGGCCCTTTGCTCGAAGAAGCTTCTTCAGCCAACCTTTTCAAATCTATAACTTGATTGGACAATTTCTGAACGACTTTCTGTAAGTTTTCTAAATCCGAACTCTCAGGTTGAGCTTTGTTTTGGGAGGGTCTAGGAAGGATTTCGATTTTCTTTTTGGAAGATGAACTAGTCTCTATCTCGTTGCTAGTAGTGTCTTTTAAACTGAGAATGTCTTTCTAGATCTGACTGGCCTCTTCGAAGGCTTCTAACAACGTGGCTTTCTTGGATCTCTTTACCCAAATGGCTATGTTTTGATGTAATGCTTTCGTGTAGTATGCGACAATAAGATTCTCGGCAGGCATCGAATCCGTAGGGATCTAGTTCTTTAGTGTCAAGAACCTTTGATTAAATTCTTCGATCTTTTCTTTGGGGTTCATTTTTAGACTAGAAAGCTCCATGACTAGAACTTCAGGAGACTTGTCGTCTCTGAACTTCTTAAGGAAACAGGATTCAAATTTCTCCCATGACACGATGGTGTGGGGCTGTTGGGCAAAGTACCAGGTAAAGGCATTGCCTTCAAAGGTGTAGGGAAACAATATACAGACTACATCTTCGTGCTCAACACTACGGAGTCTAATGGCTAACATAAACTTTTTGATGTGATTTTCGGCTATCTATTTGGAGTCCGGGTCAAATTTAGAGAGCCATTTCTCTGGGTGTTTGGGCAAAAGATGCTAAGGACTAGGTATGGCCACTGCATCTTGGTCGAGCCAGGGTCTAGCGGGATTGTTCGGATTGGCCATAAGTGTAGGTGGTGTTGAAGGCTGGGATGAGGAACTACCTTCGTCAGAGGATTCTTCTCCAGAAGAAGAAGGAGATGAAGGAGGTGGTGAAGGTGGGATACCAGATCCTCCTGCTGCAGGAGTGAGAATTGGACATGTAGGGTTTAAGGTAAGGTCAGTACCTCCAAGTTGTTCTATGATATCAGAGAAGTCTAATGGTTGATTCAAAGGTCCGTTTGGTTGTCTTATACGGGCTAAGGCATTGTGCGTTCTTATGAGAGATTGACGAACAATCTCTTGTATATCACCACCCAAAGGATTTGGGGTTACTGGTTCAACCGTGATCCGTAGATCGTTGTTTGATGTGGTTGCTATTTGAGGGACAATGTTGTCATCTGAACGACTTCTAGTTACTATAGGTGAGCGGGTAGGTGGGGGAGGAGTCTTATGACCTCCTCGTGTCATTAATAGTTTTCAGGCCCTCCTTCTAGCGCCATTTGTTGACGGGCGTAATTGATCGCTCGTCAACTGGAGGAGTGAATCCGGTCCGAGGTTGTCTAATTAACCCAAGCCGTTTGGATTAATCCACTCCGATGGGTTTAGTGGCTCCATTGGCCGATCTAAGTCCTAAAGAGAGTGAAAAATATAACTAAAGAAAATACAATAACTTAATAAATAACACTCGCTGAAAAATATATATACATCTAATATATATCTACAGCTTAACTAATTAATATTTACGAAATAATTCTACTTATCATATGCACAATATATATAAATAATTCTATTTCTAATATGTACAAAATACAAATTTTAATTTAAATCCGTGAAAATCGAATGTAGTTTGATTTTTTAAACAACAGTAAAGCTATTATCTAATCTTTTTGATTTGTTTTCTTATAATGTTTATATAAAAGAAATCGAATATCAAATTGTCTAATTAAACAAAAGAAATAATAGATGGTAAAAAGTGTTTTAACTACAGGGGACTTCTATATCTATTATACTAATGAAATTAAATAACAAGCTGACATGTTATTGCATCCAATATCTGTTCAATGTGTAGCATCCAGTCACCTTATCTGACGAGGTAAACCTGCAGCAGATCCTGAAATTGCTTCTAATAAATGTGAAGCAGTAATGATGGAATTCGAATGACAGAACACATAAAAGATATGATCACAACAATCTCATAATTTTACAAGTAGTCACATTAAGATAAATCTTGCTGTGAGAACTTGTGTATAAACGTTCAATCAAAGATAAAGATAAATCTCTTAATTAAAGTTTGAACAAATGATTACTGTGTGTTAAATCTAGAACATGAAACATGGATAATATATAAACTTTTATCATACCAACTTGTAGTAAACCATGATAGCGAAAACAATCATAATCTATTTACAAATTGAAATAAACATGACTTGAATAAAACCACAATACAGAAAAGCTAAAGCTGTGACGAGTATTATATTTCATTCAAGTTTGTAAATGAAAAATCCATAGTCTTTCCCCAGGCTAAGATGATGGAATGTATACAAAATAACATGCTTATATAGGTTCCAGGAAACAAAATTGTTTCCTGTTGATAATATCAAATCTGTTTCAAAAATATGGGGGATGCAACCTCCCTGATTTCACTAAATAAAAATACCAACAACCTAATCTATTTACTAAAAACACAAAGTTGATATGGCTGGGAGATCTCAACAATGTCTCATATCTCCTTGGAAATCATGGGTTCCTGAAAACAAATGAAAATGGGGAAATTTTAGATATGTTTTTAATTGTCAAATCAAGCAATTCGAATTTTTCTAACTGGCTACAGAATCTTACGATTCTGTAGCTAGTTATAATAACAACTACAATCATATTTTATTCAATAAATAAAACAAACTAATCTTTATAAGAAAGATAATCTATTCAATCAAATCGTATATCCTAACTTGAGAGTGACAAAATCATGCTAAAATTTAAAAAGATCATACCTCAAATCATAGAATTAAAACATATCAAACAATCTTGGAGTTTACGATCGCTGTTGTTGCCTCTACATTCTTGAAAATGACAGATCCTGTAGTTTTTAGGTGTTTCTCCTTTGCTTGGGTTATGGATTGGAGTCTATTGTTCTCGTTTGTCAACAAATCCACTTGGTATTTTAAAGATTTAAGTCGAGACTGTAGTAGAGGCACATCAATATAATACCTGTCTATTCAAGATCGACACTCATCACACTGTGGTTGTAGAGACTGTGCATTGGCACTGACAGCATTAAGGGTTGGAGAAGCATCCACACAAAAGGTAGGCTTATCACAGAGTTGAATGCCCGAGAATTCTGGGTTATCCTTTAGACATGGAGGTAGGTTGTTTACATAGTCATAGGGTGTGTCAGGATAGAGCCCGTACGACACGGGATCTTCTTCAGCCAAAAATCTTTCGATTTTCGAGTCTGAATCTTCGCTCACATTAATCGTGTTGTTTGTGTCTGCACAGGGTTTGATTTTATTTCGAACACTTCGTGAGATCAAACGACCAACCCTTTTATTCTTAAAATTAACATCGACACTACCCTTGTGCTTCTTTCCTGTAGGTTTCATAACATTTTTAGTGTTATCCTATGGATGTGAACCCGGTTGATTGTCCTGTCGAGTGACATCATGGTAGGTCGAGGGTTCATTATTAGGGGAAAGATCACAGGGCAGGAGTGGTGGAGAAGAGGCTGTAGTGTTCACAAGGGTTTCAACAATGACCGGTTTATCAACCTGTCCCAACTCACTGTTGCCAAAGCCATTTCGTGAAATAAATGCATCCCAACAATCGTTTTGTAATTGCAACTGATGCCCAAGGATAATTTTAATTAAACCTTGATGGAATAAACTCGAATCAGACCTCTGCTTCTTAAACCGTTTTCCCATCTTGTACAGACTTCTAAGCATGAAGTAGGGTATATTCAATGGGAAGCCAATGAAACTTATAAGCAAGCGCAGATGATACAGGAAAACTAATCCGAATCTTCCTTCACATGTAATGAACTGTTTCACAATAGCAAGTAGATCATGCCACCTAGGTTTTAAGGATGAGACTGGCATACCTCGATTGCAACTAGTAATTTTTCGTGAGGTGAACATCAAAGTCCAGGGGACCTCTTCAACTTTTGCATTCTTGAACCATTTTTGCCTGACAGTTGGTAAACCCGTGGCTTGGCTTAAAAACTCTTCTATTACTTCTAAATGCACGTCACCTATCTTTGCCTTGCAGCCATCGAAGGTCAAGGCAAATTCTTAGGCAACTCGAAGATTGAAACCCTTAAATTTTTCAATGAACAAATGCCAACCGTTCCCTTCTAAATCGTCCCTGACGTTATCATACGATAGCAAGGTTTGGATACCATTCGGCTCGATCCTTACCACTAGAGCCATAGTGAACAGAATGGAATCAACACAGAACTCACAGGTAGGGTTTGATAAAAATCCACAGAGCCATAGCCTCGAGCCTCAACAAAACAATGCTATGACCGTTCAAACGGTAGGCAGAGGCATTAATCACCATGCGTGGGAACGAAATCGTGAAGCCCGAGACCATACAGAAGAGTAATGGCATGTTGTACTTCGTATACCACCTTGGCATTGTTTACGTATTAGGATCAGAGCACTTTGAAAACCATAGTACGCACATTCATAGATTAATCACAAAGATAAGTGCATCAAATAACAATTGAATAATTCAAAGTTTCATGAATCAAAACTCCATCAATATCAATCGAATATTAATGAATGGAGGTCTTTCACTTATGCAACCAAGGCATGTTTAGAACCAAGGGGTTATAAACAAGGAGAACAATCATGTTCATAGCAAAAAATATAACAATTCTATAATAAACCACATGAGCAGTCTTCCTTTAATTGCAAATCAAAACAAAATGTCAATTCCAGCTGCAAGTTTTCATGCTTACAGTCATGAAAACAAAAATAGAAAAGAAGATATGTAAAAAGCGACAAGTGACAAGTGTCGTTTCGTGAGAATGCTCATGACAAGTAATGAAAATTTAGAGACCCTGTGTAGGTAGCTTACAAACAATAGAAATTGTATTATTGCTGGCAACATGTCCCTGATCCAAAACCCTTTGTAATTGTACATTTAGGCTAGTGAGTCGTTGGAACCAAATGTAAATGTAATGTACATAGAGGTTGGTGAGCCATTGTCACTAAGTTTTGGTGTTGCACCCAACTGAGTATTGCACGAAGAATTGTTATCAAAGATAGAGTGTGCACATTTCATAGTGTGGCACATACGTAAGTGCACATATTTTACGGTGTTGCACACACTTGGGTAAGTGCTCAAGAATGACTGGAAGTGAGCGTAGAACTAAGTTATATATATATATATATGACTGGATATGTATTGAGGCTGGTGAGTCGGGACATAGATAGATCAGTGCGCCTACCCATGTAATTATACTCATATTATTAATATAATATTGCATCGTTGGGCGCAGACAGACTTAGACGAAAAAAGATGGGGGGCCAACTCCATCAGAAAAGGGAAAACGGGGGGAATATTTTAATAATATTTCCAAAAAGTGTAAAGTGGCGGATATATTATTTTATCCTAAGTTCCTGAGGGTAGGGAACATGTCACCAAGTGGCTTAAAGCTACTTATGATGGTGACAAGTATCAATTTAAAGGCATGCAATATATATTGTTGGCCTTAGTGTATTTTGGGGGCATGATTGCATTACCCATTATTCGGGGGAGGGATTCAAGTTTTCAAGCTCTCATGAGTAGAAGGGGGCTAGACTGTATGGAAAATCCGATTATTACCTTATCTACACAGAGAATCTTGTAAGGATTTGAGGGGTCGTAATCAGAGTTTTATTGTCAAGGAGACAAGTTGACAGACCATGATCAATCTCTCTGGGTGAGAGATTGGCTATTGTGAAGTGGTTGTTAGACTCGTGACCATACTCTCCCAGTGAGATTTTTGCTGAGAGTTGTTCCCAAGGACCAAAGCTACATCATATGCCTTTGGCATATGATTGTGTTTAAAATTGAATAATCTGCGCAGTGAAATTATAGAGTAACATTGCTCAATAGTATGTTAAGGATGTTACATTTTGGTTGACTCTAAGCTACAAGAGTTTAGGTTGTGTGGTGTGGCACCACACAAATTATAACAACAAAAGCAACATTATCCTTTTAACAAAACATTAAGGAGTGGAAGTAACTCGATAACTGTGTGCACCAACATATTGGTCACAGAGCACAACCGTGCGCACAACCATCTTGGCGTCATGCACCAATTCTGATTTCGTTTTGTGTGGAGTCTATTTCCTTGAACGCACACACGAAAATCCAGTCTCTTGTGCACATAGGTTACTTTCCTGCACACCCAACCTCCCAATCCTCTTCTTGAAGACTCATAACCAAAAACACAAGTTTAACTTAACAAGAAAAGCTATCATCAACTGCCATACTCATGCACAACTACAAATATAGGCTATAAGCACCATACTTACATGTGCAAGCAACATTAAACATAGTAATTGTTAGAACCCAGAGCTGGAGGCTTAAAATGTTAAATTTTGTTCCAAAGATAGGCACGCTACCAGAAAATGACATTCTTGTAGCACAACCATAAATGTGATCTCACCCAGTTTTCAACCTCTTCGTCGACTTTGTATCAATTTGCCATCATTCCAAGTTTTTTCCGCCAAAATTGTGCAAACTTTACCAAATTTCTTATATTCCCAAATATTCAACATGGTGAAAGTTTTGTGATATATTCTTGTATTTTCCATAGTGACACCTATTCTTTCCTCATTTTCATTTGCAAAATTCCAAATTCCCTTACCAATTTTATATTTTAAGAACAAATTATTATTATTTATTTTAAATAATATTTTTATATATTATTTATTTTTAAAAATAATTTTTACAAAAATATTGGTTCAACTACCCATTGAGCCTGATTTTCAAGCATGTAACCATTAACTAAGCATATACCACATGTTATATATTATTTATTTTTAAAAATAATTTTTACAAAAATATTGGTTCAACTACCCATTGAGCCTGATTTTCAAGCATGTAACCATTAACTAAGCATATACCACATGCTCCAAGGACCAAAGCTACATCATATGCCAAAGTCGAGTAGCGCCAAGGGAGAGCCCAACATTCAAATTCAAAGTGCCAAGTGCCAAGTGATGGGATCACAAATGAATGCCAACGAATTCACATCTGTGCCACATGAACATTAATGTCACAAGCATGTCCACAGTGACAGAGAAGCGCCCAATTCCCAACAATGAAACCGCCACATGGGTTCCAACGAGATATTGTCCATTGTACATGCAAAAATACGTGTTCACAGCCTGATTTTTAAGTGTCAAGCGCCTAAGTTTTCTTCAAAGCCAACGCAGGTGTTAGATGAGCTCTTTAGTGCTCAAATGTGCTATGAGAAGAAACAGATATTTGTAATGAAGAACACATATCTTTCATATGGTCCATACATGCTCGGTTCCAGTGTAATTGGAGTAAGGTATGCATGTAATTGCAGTGACAAGTGCTCAAAGGGAAAATGCAATTATGGTTTGTGGCATTCAACCAAGGTATTTGCAGCCACAGGATGTAAGCTGATTGGGTGATCAATGTGATGAGAAGCCAATCCTGCAGATTTTGAATAAAAGTTACATGTGGAGAATGTCAAAGTGCTCATGTTGTAGCAGTACCTGTTGCTTGTGAAGAGCGAGGCATGAAGACTCATCTGCTTCTACGAGAAAGAGAAACCTAAATATCATAAATGTATGGTAATGTGATATATGTGTTAATATTTATCATTGTTGAAGTCTATACCTGGAGCTATGCAGGTTTGTTCAATGGGAATGTGTTTATCCATTCCAAAATCTGTATCAATTCAATTAAGTTGGAAAATCTAGCTAATTCCAAAAAGATTGAGACACAAGTAGGATATAATCCTTCAAAACTTTTGTGTCCAAATCTCTACAAATGGATTCTTTTCTAGATTGCAAAGTTATTACTTGATTTCTATGGTGATCGTAAGTTTGTTGAAATCCAAAGCTCGGGTACTGGAATTGAAAAAAAGTAATTGTGATCGATAAAGAAATAGAGAGAAAGAAAAGTAAAAAGTGTGCGCTCAGAACTAAAGGGTACACGATAGTGCCCACAACTATCTATCCTGGAGATAAATCGCAGTGGTTTTCAAGAAGCAAATTTCGGGCTCCATTTCCGATCAAACTATAAAAAAATATTTCAAAACCGTTAAAAACCCACTTCCAGAATGGGCCCATTTACTTTGAACACGAGCAATTTTTGGAATTTCTCAATGGTTTGGGAGAAATCCGCGTCTGATCAGAACTAAATTTGGGGCATTTGACAGGTCAATAACTCCATCATTCGAATAGTCTGGGAGAAGGAAAAGGTCCACAATTGTCAAATCTCGACAGCAAATTAGATCATCAGTTATCCATATCCGATATTTCTAGGAAGAATATCAACTTCAGATCTTTTCATCCAACATCCTCAAATAGTAGATTCACATCTTTAGGCAAAAAAAACCCAGTATTCAAGGCATGAATTGAGCAGTCAAAATCATAAGTCCAGATTTGGATACAAGCGCCATATTTGAAGGATTCGATCCCATCATTCCAGATCTCTTGCAACTGATCCAAATCATTTTAGTTTATTTTTAGATATTTGTTCCAGATTGTTTGTGACTGCTCTTATGTTGTATTTCTATTTACTCCATCATTCGAATAGTGTTCAGGCTCTTCCTTAGAGAAGGAAGCAAAGGGTTACATCTTTAATGTGTATATTCTCCATTTCTGATACAAAGACAATTTATGTGATGCAATGATTGTCACGCATAGTTCAGATCTGATTGCAGTAGAGATTCAGATTCTTCTGTTCATCTCCTGCAATTTGTAATTTTGCATTCTTGTACATGGTTTTATCTTTAAACAATGTTTTAAGATCGGAACATATTCTCAATGTTCCATCAAGACGGGGTGCGGGGGACGGCGGTGCGGAGGACGCACAAGGGGACGTGTGACAAGGGGACGTGTGGCGAGTACCCCCAAATTTTAGGGATTTTTGGGAAATGGGGTACGGAGAGACGTCACATATATAATATAAAAAAAAATTAAAATAAAATTTTAAAAATAAAAATAATAATGATAAATATAAACAATAACATAAATTAATAGATTGAAAAGGGACTAAATAGTAAATAATCAATACTAACAACTAAATACTAACAATAACATAAATCTCAACAACTAAATACTAC
>SNQJ01S0040461.1:109484-158533 GCA_010110895.2 Picea sitchensis | reverse complement strand
ACATCCTGAAACAATTAATGGTAATGTTAAAAATTTAAGTAAAAGGATAAAAATGAAAGATAAAGGAAATGCCACTTTTACTTTAAGAATTTAACATTACCATTAGGGAGCGTCCAGGGAGCATATGGGGAAACGTCCCCCCTGGAGTCCCCCCGTCCCGGGGACATGGGGAACGCGTCCCCTGCGTCCCCCACCCTGGGCGACGCGTCCCCGTGGAACACTGCATATTCTTATGAACATGTGACTACCTTACCTACATGTTCTTCCCTTTTTTCTGTTTTTCCTTCTGTTTGTGCTTGGATTAGTCTTAAGTTGAATGCCAAAGACCTATGAAATATTGTTAATTTGATGAGATCCATTCGATAAGATTTACCATATCCTCAACCCATCCAACCTATCGAATCCTTCTACCAAAACAAAACATTGCAATAAGTGAGGTGCCCTAGCTTTCCCCTTACCAATAAGGGACAACTTTAGGGATTAACAGTAACCATAATTACTTATACGCAACTACACACAAGAATTATCCCATATCAATCATAGACAAATATGCACACAGTAAAAAAGACAAGCACATAAGGAACACTTATCTTTTATGTAAGTCACCAACTGCACTTATAAGTTAGACGTTCCTCCCAGCCATAAACTATGTTGCTCATAAGCTTTCAACAACAGGTCACCCCCGAGTTGGAGCTTAATTCCACTAGGTCAAAAGGGTTCCCAGCAACAAGCTAATGACTAATTCTCAACATAATTTCTCAATCCTAGGTGTCTGTTGTTGCAACTAGCCCGCAGTCCCTCATTCCCCACACACTTATCACACCCAAGAAAGTGTGCCCCTTCTCTACTCAATAGTCCTTTGGCTGCCCCACTTCCCTTCCTGGGGTTACTAGCAACAGGTCGGACATGAAGTCTCTAAGCCCTGTGACTAATGATCAATGCACCAGGGAACAAATCTCAACAAAACTTTCATCAGGAGAGTATGCTCACGGGTCTGAAAACCACTTCACAACAACCAATCTCTCACCTAGAGATACTTCTCACGGTTTGTCAACCCATCTCCTTGATAATAAAAATATGATTGCAGCCCCTCATCTCCTTACAATCTTATCCATGCAGATAATGTAATAATTGGATTTTCCATACAGTCCAACCCCCTTCTTCTCACGAGAGTTTGAAAACATGAATCCCCCCCGAATAATGGATAATGCAATTGTGCCCCCAAAATACACTAAGGCTAGCAATATATATTGCATGCCTTCAAATTGACACTTGTCACCTTCATAAGTAGCTTTAAGTCACTTGGTGACCCATTCACTACCCTCGATAACTTAGGATAAAATAATATATCCGCCACTTTACACTTTTCAGAAATATTATTAAAATATCCCCCCCCTTTCCCTTTTCCGGTGGAGTTATCCCCCCATCTCTTTTCGTCTGAGTCTTTCTGTGCACATCAATGCAATATTATATTAATAATTTGGGTATAATTACATGGGTAGGCACACTGGAATATCTATGTCCCGACTCACCAACCTCATACTCACACATGCTCTCCAACCTCAATACATATCCAATCATAGGTGAATACATGGGAATGAATGAAAGTGAGCGCAAAACTAAGTTATATATATATATATAACTTAGTTTTGCGCTCACTTCCAATCATTTCCGCGCACTTACTTGGGTGTGCGCTACACTGTGAAATGCGTGAACCCTATCTTTGATAGCAATTATCTGCGCAGTACTCAGGTGCATGCAATACCAAAACTCAGTGCCAATGACTCACCATCCTATATGTACATTACATTTACACTTGCTTCCAATGAATCACCAACCTAAATGTACAATTACAAAGGGTTCCGGATCAAAGATATTACATTCCCCTCCCCCTTATTTATGCACTGTCCTCAGTGCATTTTATACACATGTACATACAAAAATTTCAAAAAATTTCAAACAGATCAGGATACTCTACTCGCATAGCATCCTTGTGCTCCCAAGTTGTGTTGGCCCTCGACCAAGTTTTGAGGAAACCTTGATCGGGTTAGGACCACTTTTGGACTTCGATAGGTTGGTCGAAAATGGAGTGCCTAGGCGAAGCTGAGATCACGGATCTCACTTGTTTTGCAGGCTATGTGAACCCAGCAAGGGGTTCATTAGGGTTTTTGTAATGGGTTATGGGATGTCGACCCATGGGTTTACCCATGTTTAGGCCTTTTTGTAAGGAATTGTAAAAGTATAAATAAGAATAAGATTGGAAGAATGAGTAGTAGTAGAAGTGAAGTTTAAGTAGCTAAGTGCAAGAAGTTCTGTGTGCTTTGTGCAACACAAAGTGTTTGTAGGGTTCTATGCTCGATAGAGGAGTTGGCTTTGTGCCTTGACCTGATTTTGGGAGGGAGGATATGGTGCTCAGTGCACAGATCTCATGTCTTCGATGAAGCTTGGCTCTGTGGCTTAGTACATAGGAGCATATGAATGTAAGAGACTCAGAACAATAATAAAGAAGACAAAGCAGTTGGTGGACGTAGCCCCACACTGGGGTGAACCACATATATCTTGTGTCTATGATGTGCTATGTGCTATGTTATGTTTGTCATTTATTTGCTTAGTGCTTTGTTATCAATAGATCTGATGTTGCTCAGTGCTTTCTTGTGCTTTATGAATGAATGCTATATATAACTCATTGCTATGTGTTAAGTGGTTGAAGTACTTAATCATCACTGTTACTGCGCCGATCTGCCTTATGGTTTGTTCTGCGATGTTAATGAAGCTAATAAGTTAATGCATATTATCTTGTAAGTGTTAATAGAATACCCTATGAAGTGTGGTAATCACAGATTTGTGTCCCAGCTTGGTTGGAGACACCTGAGTCTTGTAACCCCCCCTTCCGCTACCGCGGGTGAGACTTTGTCTGCTTCGCATGTATTGCCGAAAGGGCCGGTAGTTAGGGTTTTGTTGGTGTGTTGTTGAAGTGTTGAACCCCAGGTCTGTCCCTGTGCCAACAAATGGTTCTGTTGTCAGGACCTGAAACTGTGATTGTTGGGAATTGAAGAAAATATAAGCTCTGTGCGTAGATCTGCTATTGTAGTGCACAATATTCTACTTGACTTGCGACTCTTTGTGCTAAGAAAGAAATCTGATCTGAAGAAAAGAGGTAGGATCTTAAAAGAGGTAAAATCTTTTTGCTTGGATAAAAGTAAGATAAGTGAAATTTTTTGTTTCGAAAGCATGAATTTAGGTATGTTTAGTAGATTCTGTCCTATTCTAAAAGCTAGGGTGCAGTTGCAAGAAAGAGTTGATCTAAGTAAAGCTAATAGAAATGAAGAAAGATATGTTATTTCTATGCACATAGATAATTTTTGGACTAATAATTGGATGCAAGAACCTAGAAAGAATTGTTGTAGATTGCAGGTCTAACACTATGATTCCAGTGCGCAACACAGAAGGGGTTGGGGAACATACAAGAGAAAGAGAGGATTGACACTATGTTATAACTACAGAAGACCGAGACATCTTGCTAAGGAATTCCCTGGTACAGGTCCTACTTGTCTTTGTTGTAAAATTGTTGGTCATGAGGTTGAGGATTGTCCAAGGATGATTGCTAAAGTTGAAATGATGAACATGAGACAAGAAAACTATCAAGAGACTAAGGGCATGTTAGAGAATCACAAAGAGAAAGAATCAGAGAATGCTCAGACTATGTTATTGCAGTTAAAAGAAACAATGGATGTTTATAAAGATGTCTGTTTACCAAAGATCCTGAAAGTAAAACAACGCATAAGTGAAAGAATAGAAGACTTCGACATAGACTGTATCTTGGATGAGGAAACACAAGTGAATATTATGACAAAAGAAACTTGGGAAATTTTGGGAAGACCTACTGTGAAACCTTCATTGGGAAGAATAGGCTTGTTCAAGGGAAAGATGATAACCCTATGTGGAAGAGTTGCTAATGTACTTATTATTATCCATGGAACATCAACTGAAGAAGAATTTGAAGTCATTAAGTTTTTTGAGAACATCACCCCTTTTCCACTTTTGTTAGGAAAGACTTGGATTGAGAAGGATCAGATCAGAAGGAAAGCAGAAGAAGAAGCTACAGAAAAGAAAAAGCAAGAACTCAGAGATCTCATAGCTAGAAACATAGATCAAGTGATAGAAGAATGAGAAGCTAAGTCAAAGCAACAGAACTCAAGAGAATTAGTTGTCGAGGTTGAAAGAATGCAAGAAGGTTTGAAGGACCTATCCATGCAAGAAAGAGGTATATCCACCCAGGAAGTAGTAAGAGAAAGGATATTAACTTCAGAACCTCTGAGAACACATCAACAATGCGAAGTCACTACGGTAGGAGAAGATAAGAATAAGAATGGAAAAAGGATTCCAGAAACAACTAAAGAAACTCAAATCACAGAAAAGAAGGCAAGGAAGCTCAATAAGAAGAAATCCAAGTTAGAAAATCTACTAGAAGCTACAGAGAAAAAATGGAAGACTTCGCAAGAGTTAGGTCTGCGGGACTTGAATCTCACCGGAATAGCAGAACCGTGCAGAATGGGACTTCGCCTTGGCGAAGATATATGACCGTTGGAGGCACCCCGACCATTAAAACAACTCTCCAGAATGGATAGAAAACACATTTATGGGCAAATAGACCGTTGTTGGATGTTGAGACTACGCCATAACGGACAAATTTGCATTGATGGAAACATTCTTGCCCGTTGGAGGAATCCGTTATGACGCTTTCTTATTTAACCCATCAGACGCTGCGCTGAGACCACTTTTTGCCACCCATGATTAACTGAGCTAGCAAAGAACTGATTGTGTGTCGAGCTGTGATTTTCATAAACTAGACATCGTTGTCTGTTTGTCTACCCCACTTATACCTTCACCTACTGTGACCTATTTGTTAAATAGTGAGAATGTCAGGCGAATGCAATGAGTTAGAGAAGCCCATCGAAGAGGTTCTTAACAAGTTTATGGTTGATAGAGCTATGTCTGAAGGTATCCATGCATCGTCGACTAGGGGACTGCAGGCTTCCCCTTCGACTGGATGATGTTCGGGTCATACTAACCCCGCGATCGAGCAATGGAGTAAGCATCACAACGATATGGATAATGTGAAGCATATCCCATCGATCTTACCAGAGTATATCCCGCCTTTGGCTGGCGCGGTTAACTGCGATAGCATTTCCTGAGACTTTGAGTACACTCTGATCACTGCGTACATCCCGAAGGGAATACGTGTAGTGGGAAGCCAGTTGGGATAGATCCCACTGTTGAAGAACATCAACTTCAAACTTAGAGATAGAAAAAACTACGTTATGCTAACACCCCACAGATACTTGACAAAGTCAACTGGGAAGAAGCCTCGCATTGTCTCCCAGCCTTAGATTAAGGAGTTGGCGCAGTCCACTGTGTTGAATGTAATGAAGATTCCCCATTTTGGCCGACATCAGGAGGTTAACGCTTGCGTTAAACTCCTCTTTTTGTGTTACCATGGTGGATACTTGTGTCTCAATAGGTGGATTACTATGGATCTGACGCTGATCCACTTGATTACAAGATTGAGTATGTAGGGACCCGACCCTCAACAATTTTACCCAGGGAAGACTTCAGACCACTCCCTGGAACAATGCATTAAGGAAGCATATGGTGAATTTGAGAAGGGAAAGAGAGGCTACAAGGTATCCTCTATCTAGGATGGTGCAGTGCACCTCGCTTGCCTACTGATAGCTGGCAAGCTCGTTAGAAAGAATCGCCCCACACAGGTCACCGGGTTTGTGGTGGACCTCGCGGGAAAATGCGTGGAGGGCATGTAGATGAATTGGGAGAGTTACTTCGTCAATGAACTGGAAAAATACTGTCGTGAAGCTCAGGACCAAGGATACGAGTTCCACTTCAGCTAGTTGCTCGTACTGATTTCATTTTTTGCTTGGCAAATGCCAAAAGGAGCTACCTTTTCGGAGATCGAACCTTAATAGCCATTGGCCGCTAGGTTCTCTACATTATGGTACACCAACGATATGTCAAAGCAATGGAATTTGAACGCTATGTTTCATGCCTATTATCAACGACTGAAGGTTGCTATTGAAGCATTTTTGTGCATGACACCGTGCACCTTACACCAGTACCGACCTTTTGCGAAGTTTCGTGCAGATCGAAATTTCATATATATCATTGCACGCAGAGATGAGAGCAACGAAGAGATGCAGTCATATTACAAGTTGACATATGAGGACATGGAGCAAATCACGAAGGAATGGCCGGAGGAGTTCCTTGTATTAGTCGATGATGTAGAACTCTCTGACCCCGACATCATAGGAAGACCCATGATGAATCCTGCAAAGTGTTTGAAGAAATTGAAGGACAGGGATCGCAACTGGACCAAGTGGTTTCATCAGTCGAACATCGTATGGAAGGTCCTGTTACAACACAAACGATCTAGGAGCTCACTGAGTAGGAGGCTCAGGTGAAGCTCAAGGCCTTCAAAGTGACACTGCCCAGAGATGAGTGACTTGGGACGAGTCACAGGTGAGTGTTGGGGGCTTGTTGTCCCTTGACCAAGTTTTGAGGAAACCTTGATCGGGTTAGGAACACTTTTGGACTTCGACGGGCTGGTCGAAGATGGAGCGCCGATGTGAAGCTGAGATCGCAAATATCACTTGTTTTTTTGGCTATGTGAACCCAACAAGGGGTTCATTAGGGTTTTTGTAATGGGTTATGGGATGTCGACCCACGGGTTTACCCATGTTTAGGCCTTTTTGTAAAAAATTGTAAAAGTATAAATAAGAATAAGATTGGAAGAATGAGTAGTAGTAGAAGTGAAGTTTGAGTAGCTAAGTGTAAGAATTTATGTATGCTTTGTGCAACAAAAAGTGTTTGTAGGGCTCTGTGATCGATAGAGGAGTTGGCTTTGTTCCTTGACCTGATTTTGGGAGGGAGGATCTAGTGCTCAGTACACAAATCTCCTGTCCTCAGCGAAGCTTGGATCTGTGGCTTAGTGCACAGGAGCAGATGAATGTAAGAGATTCAAAAAAATAATAAAGAAGACAAAGTAGTTGGTGGACGTAGCCCAACACTGGGGTGAACCACGCATATCTTGTGTCTCTGATGTGCTATGTGCTATGTTATGTTTGTCATTTATCTGCTTAGTTCTTTGTTATGAATAGATCTAATTTTTCTCGGTGCTTACTTGTGCTTTATGAATGAATGTTAGATCTAACTCATTGCTATGTGTTAAGTGGTTGAAGTACTTAATCCTCATTGTTAATGCACTGATCTACCTTAGGGTTTTTTCTGCGATGTTAATGAAGATAATAAGTTAATGGATATTATCTTGTAAGTGTTAATAGAATACCCTGTGAAGTGTGGTAATCACAGATCTGTGTCCCATCTTGGTTGCAGACACCTGATTCCTATAACCTCCCCTTCCGCTACCTTAGGTGAGACTTCGCCTGCTTCGCAGGTGTTGCCGAAAGGGTTGGTAGTTAGGGTTTTGTTGGTGCACTATTAAAGTGTTGAACCCCGGGTTTGTCCCTGTGCCAACAAGTTGCATCCTCGGGACCATACTAGGCCCATTGGACCTTTACCAACTCCATGACTCTACTTCAGAGCTACTTGATTTTCCGATCCAATATGAAAATCGATCGCACTTGAAATACACCTTCTGGATCAACCTGAATCATATTCCAATCAATATTATGATTATCATCAGCTACACACTTCTTAAGAAATGACACATGGAAAGCATTATGAATACACAAGGACACAGGAAATGCAAGCATATAAGGAACATGACCAATCCTCTCTAGGATTTCAAATGGCCTATAGTAGTGCACTGCTAACTTAGAACACTTTCCCAACTTCAGGGAACTGCGCTTGGCCTTCGCTTTCAAAAACATGTGATCACCCACTTTAAAATATTTGTGGGTTCTTCCTTTATCTACACAACTTTTCTGCTTGTCCTAGGCAACCTTTAGATTCTGCCTTATCTTTATCATCTTCTCTTTCATTTCCGGGAGAAAAGTTGGCCCAACTACTATGCGATTTTTTTGGGTTGTCCCATCTCACAGGTGTGTTGCACTTTCTTCCATAAAGTGTTTCAAATTGGATCATATTTAAAGATGCATGATACCCATTGTTTTAATAAAACTCTACCAAATGCAAGTAGTCTTCCCATTTTGATGGCTTATCCATCACATACATCCTCAACATGTCTTCAATCACCCAATTTACCCTCTTTGTTTGTCCATCTGTCTCAGGGTGATATGTTGTGCTCAAATTCAGACTTGTCCCAAATCCTTTGAATAACCCTTTCCAAAAGTTTGAGGTGAACTTGGAATCACTGTCAGACACAATGTTTTTAGGTACACCATGCATCTTGGCAATTTCTCACATGTAAATCTCAACAATGTCAGTTTCCTTGTGCGCTGACTTTATTGGAACAAAATGGGAAGCTTTAGTAAGCTTGTCCATCACCACCATAATAGAATCATGTTGCTTCGTAGTCCTAGGAAACTTAGTTATGAAGTCCATGGTCACAAATTCCCACTTCCACTTAGGAATGGGCAAGGGTTGTAGCAAACCAATTGGATGTTTGTGCTAAGCCTTGACCTTCTTACATTCGAGACATCTCGCAATAAAATCCACAACATCATTTTTCATACCTGGCCAAAAGTATTGCTTCTTGACCGTGACAATGGTCTTCTGGTAACCTGGATGTTTAACATAGGGAACTTTATGCATTTTTGACAATACCAGGCTCTTCAACTCCTGATCATTCAACACATAGACTCTACATCTGTACATGAGGATCCCATGTTGTCTTAGCTCATAGCCTTCCAACGTTTGTTGCGACATACCTAACTGTAAATTCACCTTTGTATCCTCATATCGCAGATCTGATTTAGAAACTTCTAAAATTATTTTTCACAAACCTATTTGGTACATGCTAATGGTTTTATCATGCATCTCATGCACCCTCCCGCTGAGTGTGTCAACCACCTTGTTCTCTTTTCCTATGATATGATTTATGTTGAAGTCATACTCATTGAGGAACTCTAACCACCTTCTTTGTCTGGCATTTAGACTTGGCTATCCAAACAAATATTTTAGACCACGATGTTCTATTATTAACTCAAATATTTTACCCAAGAGATAATGCCGCCACATCTTCAAAGAATGAACTATGGATGCCAATTCCAAGTCATGAGTAGTATAGAGTCTTTCATGATCTTTCAACTTCCTTGATTCATAGCACACCACATGTCCATTCTAACTCATGAGTCCACTGATTCCTTCCTTGCATGCATCCATGCACACAATGAAGTCTGCATTTGGATCAACAATCCTCAAAATTGACACACTTGTTAACAAAATCTTCAAGTGTTGAAAACTCCTTGCGCAATCCGAAGTCCATTCATATCGTGCACCTTTCTTTTGCAAAGATGTAATTTGATGCACAATCTATGAGAATCCTTCAATAAACCTTCTATAGTACCCCCGCCAGACCATTAAGGATCTCACTTCTATGACATTTCTTGGTGTTGGCCATTCCTCAATGGATTTTATCTTCGTTGGGTCCACAACTATTCCTTCTTATGAAATGATATGACCCAAGTAATGAATCTATCTCTGGTAAATTGAACACTTGCTCAACTTTGCATAAATTTTATGCTCCCTCAATACCTTCAACACCATCCTCAAGTGTTACTCATGCTCTTCCTCAAACTTTGAGTAAATAATAATGTCATCCAAAATTACGATGACGAACTTTTCCAAGTAATCTCTGAAAACTCCATTCATTAAACACATGAAGACAGCTAGTTCATTCAACAATCAAAATGGCATCGAACTCGTAATGACCATACCTTGTTCTGAAGGCAGTCTTGTTGATGTCTTCCTCTTTTATTATCACTTGGTGATATCCAATTCTGAGATCAATCTTTGAAAATATTTGCACGCCTCTCAGTTGATAAAACAAGTAATCTATCCTTGAAAAATGATACTTTTTCTTCACTATTACCTTGTTCAACTGTCTGAAGTTGATACAAAGTCTCAACATACCATCCTTCTTCTTCACGAACAAAACTAGTGCACCCCAAGGAGACACACTTGGGTGTATATACCCCTTCTTCATAAACTCTTAAACTTGCATCTGCAACTCCTTCAGTTTTGGCATACTCATCCTATAAGAAGTTTTAGATACAGGTGTTTCTCTCGGCATCTGGTTTATAGAGAAGTCAATATCTCTTTTCGGTGGAAATCCTGGTATCTCTTTAAAGACATCCTCAAATTCTTTCAGTACAATGTAGTATTCAACACTTGGCACTTTATCCTTAGGTACCTCCTTTAAGTGCGCAGCAAATACTTGACATCATTTCCTGTAACTTTTATTCAATTGCAAGGACGAAATTTCTCTGATTGCTCATCTAGGCAAGTAAATGCCTTATTATAATAGTCCAGAACATCATGATTCTTGTCCAACTAATCAATACCAATGAGACAATCGTATGAGACCAAAGGTATAATATTTAAATCATCCTTTGTGCGCAATCCATTCATCTCCATTGGGCATGCCTTAACCATCTCATTAATTTTCCTTTTTTCTCCTGTAGCTAATTTCACCAACCACGATTTTCCAAGCTTGCTTCTTGGCAAATGGAATATTTCCACCATATTAGGATCTAAATAACTATGAATATCTCAAGATTCAATTAAAATAACAATGGGTTGGTCATTAGTATTACCTTCCACCTCAATCATGTGTGACATAAACTCAACATGCTTGTTATCTAGCATGATGTAAATCCTTGGTACATTTCTACCCATGTCCTCCACTGTTGTAGTTTGTTGAACAATGTGCACAGTCCTTGCTTTGTCACCTCATGCACATATGATTTCTGCCACAATCCCAACACTGCATAGGTTGTTTCCATGAATTTTTTTGCACTGTCTCCAACATTCTAGGCTCCCGGAGGGTTGATTGTCCTTTTGCAATGTTTATGGAAAACGATGACTTAGCCCCCTTTTTCCTCTGATCCTCCTTGCTTTTCATCTTATCTTCCCAAGATTTTTGGAAAGTTGGTCTTTCCCTTTGTTGCTCATATAGACACTTAGTGCGCCTTAATGTTTCTTCCAATGTCCTAGGGTCATCATACTGTATCTTGTCACCAAGAAATGAGGGTAACCCACTTAGATACTTATGAAACTTCACCTGTTTTTCCTTGATGAAAGGAACATATTTCAACAACTCTAAAAATATTCTTTCATACTCATCTATCGTCATGCTCCCAAGCTTGAGTTCAAAGAACTCCTTCATTTTCTTTTCATAGTACCGCTTAGTTAAGTATTTATTTTGGAAATACCTCTTGAACTCCCTCCAAGTTACTCTCTTCTCATCAATGTGCTGCACTTGTACACATTGATCCCACCACATTGACACTTTTCCCTTTAGTTGATAAATAACAATTCTCCCTTCTGTCGATGCATAATAGTTATGTAGCTAGAAGTACTTCCTCATACCCAACAACCAAGTATCTGCATCTTCATCCTTCTTTTGCTCACCATCAAAGGTAGGAGGATTTATCTTATTCAGTTCTCCCTGTAGTTCGTCCACCCTTGTCCTTCTCTTATGCTTTCTAACAGGAGATGGACTCAAGCTACTACGCGCTTTCCTGAAAGAATGCTTACCAACACTTATTTCTTCTCTTCTTTTATCATCATGAGACCTGCAACTTCTTGATCTACTTGACTCTATCTCCTCATCTATATTATTTTCTATTATGTCTAGACTTTGCATCAATTTGACATTGACATCATCTTTATGTGCCTTGGCTCTCATAAGCCTTTCGTTATCTACCTTATAGCTCTAGACATCTTTCTGCAATCCTTTTATGGTTTCAACTAAATTCATGTGCTCCCCCTTGGATTATGTACCATCACACATAAACCAACATACAAATCTCTGAATTCATCATTAGGACTATAATTCCTTTATGCATCATCCATGTTTTTGAACTTCTGCACTAATTTTGTCCTTCTCTAATCGTTGATAATTCTGCAAAATTTACAGACAACAAGATTTGTTAGATGGATTCACGAGACAAGTTCATGAAAAATCTGCACCAACTTGTCATAAACCTTCCTTCTCAATCCCATGCATGCACTGATATTCCACACACACCAATGTATGATGTCAATTTTCAAATTGTACACCGTGTATCAGTAATGCACATGCACCACAACTTTTTCTGCATAGCCCCAAACCTTTAGTGCACACACCCACTAACCATTGTTTATTGTGTAGTTCCAGTGCCACACTCCACAGTATCATAAAATTAGCGTGCACATATTCAAATTTTTACTTAATACACACCATGGCCATGCTAAAATTCCAAATTCGTCCCATGCAGGTTCAGTGTTGAAACTAGAGTTCTACAACTTTTTTTAAATTTTGGCCCATACAAGTCCAATGTTGAACCAATGGCCCTGATACCATAATGTAACATCCCCAACCACCCCAAGTTGGGACACATCACACAACCTCAACTCCTATAGCTCGGAGTCAACCAAACTCTAAGATCCCTAGCATACTACTGATAAATTTTACTTTGAAATTTCACTGCGCAGATTCTACTCTAACACAATTTCGCGCAGTATCACTTGAATTAACGTGCTCAAACCAAGATTGAGTCATGCCACACAACTTATACTATTGGAAACAACATTATCCTTTTAACACAACCTTAAGCATCGAAAGTAACTCGATAATTGCACGCACCAATATACTGATCACAAAACACAACTGTGTGCACAACCATCATGTCATCATGCACCAATTTTGATTTCGTTGTGTGTGGAGTTTATTTCCTTGAACACACACATGCCAATCTAGTCTCTTGTGTACACAAGTTACTTTTCTGTGCACCTAGCCTCCCAATCCTCTTCTTGAAGACTCATAACCACAAACACAAGTTTAACTTAACAAGCAAAGCTATCAACAACTGACATACTCACGCACAACTACAAATACAGGCTATAAGCACCACACTTACATGTGCAAGAAACATTAAATAGAGTAACCAAAATTACTTATATGCAACTACATACAATTATCCCATATCAAGCATAGACAAATATGCACACCGTAAACAAGACAAACACATCAAGAACACTTATCTTTTGTATAAGTCACCAACCGCGCGCATAACTCAGACATTCCTCCCATCCATAGACTCTATTGCTCATAAGATTTCAACAACAGGTCACCCCCGAGATGGGGCTTAACTCCACCAGGGAAAAAGGGTTCCTAGCGACAAGCTAAAGACTAATTCTCAACAAAATTTCTCAGTCCTAGGTGCCCGTTGCTGCAACTAGAACACAATCCCTCATTCCCCACACACCTGTCACACCCAAGGAACTGTGCCCCTTCTCTACTCAATAGTCCTTCGGCTGCTCCACTTCCCTTCCTAGGGTTACCAATAATAGTATGGATAGGAAGTCTTTGAGCCCTGCAACTAATGATTAGTTCACTAGGGAACAACTCTCAACAAAACTCTCATTGGGAGAGTATGCTCATGGGTCTGAAAACCACTTCACAACAACCAATCTCTCACCCAAAGAGACTTCTCATGTTCTGTCAACGCATCTCCTTGACAATAAAACCTTGATTACAACCCTTCAACTCCTTACAAGATTTTGTGTGTAGATAAGGTAATAATCGGATTTTCCATACAATGCAACCCCCTTATGCTCACGAGAGCTTGAAAGCATGTATCCCTCCCTCCGAATAATGGATAATACAATCATGCCCCCAAAATCAACTAAGGCCAGTAACATATATTACATGCCTTCAACTTGAAACTTGTCACCTTCAGAAGTAGCTTTAATCCACTTGGTAACATGTTCCATACTCTCAGGAAATTAGGATAAAATAATATATCCGCCACTTTACACTTTTTGGAAATATTATTAAAATATTCCCCCCCTTTTCCCTTTTCTGGTGGAGTTGGCCCCCCATCTGTTTTTGTCTAACTCTATATGTGCCTAGCATTGCAATATTATATTAACAATCTAAGTATAATTACATGATATGCGCACTGGCCTATTTGCGTCCCATCGCACCAACCTCATACTCACACATGCTCTTTAACCTCAATAGATATCCAGTCATATATATATATATATACAACTTAGTTCTGCGCTCACTTCCAATCATTCCCGCACACTTACCCAAGTGCACACAACATTGTAAAAGATGTGCACTTACCCAGGTGTGCACCACACTATGAATTGTGTGCACCCTATATTTGATAGAAATTCTTTGCGCACTACTCAAGTGCACGTAACACCAAAACTTAGTGCCAACGGCTCACCGACCTAGATGTAGATTACATTTACACTTGGTTTCAACGACTCACCAGCCTAAATGTATAATTACAAAGGGTTCTGGATCAAGGACATTACATCATCTCCCCCATAGGGTTGGTTTTCGAAAGGCCCCTGAGCCAATTGGTTTGCTTGATATTAGTTTATATTAATTAGGGGTGTTCTCTTTGAGTCTGAGTCTAGGTCGACCTTAGGTTGAATTATGTTTGGATTTTCACTTATTACATTCACCATGGCTGAATCACCATGTTGGTCTCGCCGACTACGAGGACTTGAGCCCATTTCGGAGGTGAAAATACCTCTAAAGCGGCATGAGATAGGCGGAAAGGAATTCAAAGAGTCTTTTCTTTGGTTTGACGAGACTAGTTTGGTTGAAGTATAAGTGGTAGAAGAAGGTTATCCACCAAATTTTAACCCTCCTTTGACTGAGCCAAATGCACCCATACTTATCCAAGTAAGGGAGATTTTTAGTGAGATTTATTCTTTGTTTAGTCGTCCTCCCACCATGTCAAGACCAAGTGTTGCATCCAGTGTGGTTGAGCCATCAAGCCCATCTTCAAGTGGGATTGGGGGAAATCCCCTTGAGAGAATCCCCATGATGTCCATGTTACCACCCCTTAGCTCCATTAGACCTACACTATCCATGCCTTTTTCTATAGGCCCTTCGATCTGGGGGACGCTGGTTGTGTCATCATTTCCATCCGTTAGTATACCTGGAGTCCTTGTGCCCATTCCATCTACTTCGATGTCCACTTCTGGATTCTTTTCCGGTGGGGGGGCAAGGTTTGGTTTCAACATGGGAGGTGGAAATCCTTCCAACTCTGCGAATCCTATGAGCGACCCAACATCATCAGGTGCGGGTGTACCTTTTGAGTGGAATATGTCTAGTGGTTTTGGGGTTGTCCCTAGCCAAGCTGGGGACAGTAGTACATCATGAGGTTTTAACTTTCCACGGGTCAACACACCCTTTCCTAGCGACACCTCCCTTGGGGGAAACTTTTCACCGTGTAGAGGATTTCCCTTTGTTAACACATTTGGTCGTGGGGGTTTCTTCCCTGGAACTAACTTTGGGAATGTTTTTCCTAGAGGGTTCACATCCACCCCTAGGGGCATGTTTGGGTCTAGGAGCAGTGAATCTCCTAGAAGTGCCATCATTCCTAGGGCAACTCACTCGTTGGGAGCTCCTCAATCCTCCAGTAGTACAAACATAGGGGGACCGCAAGGAACATAGTTACCAACTTAACAAGAACTCTACAGATTTCTCGTTTTCTTGGGGGTCACATTTTTTACCCTATTTTTAAAAATGGTGCTACTGGTAGCATCCCCCACCATTTTAGGTGGTATTTTGATATTTTAAATTTTTTGATCCATAATGTTTCCACATTATTTTTCTAAATGCTTAATTTTCATCTATTTTCAAATTTGTCTATTTTGTTTTTCAACGGTGTTTTTAGTCATTTTTCCATGCTTCTTTCAATCTTAAAAATATTTTTTACCATTTTTTTTTTTTTAAATTAAGATTTTTCCTATAATTGTGTCTCCTTAATTAATTTATGGTTCTATACTTTTAAAATACAGTGGAAAACATCATTTTAACACATTACTTGCCTTCACTTAAATACATAGAAAATAATTGTAATTAAATAACACTATTTTTGAATATTTAGCAATATATATATATATAAACTAAGAAAAAAAAAAAAAAAAAAAAAAAAAAAAAAAAAAAAAAAATTCAAAGAAAATTTATATAAAAAAAAAGGACTAAAAGAAAAAACCAAAAAATAAAATTATATATAAAAACTAAGAGAAAATAAGGAAAAATAAACATAAAAGGGCAAAAACTAAATTTATGGCAAAAAAACACACACACTTTAAAGGTTTATATATATATATATATATATATATATATATATATATATATGCTATATATAATATATATATATATATAACAATGATGATGATGATGATGATTAATGTCACTAAGATTGAATTGGTCTGTCAGTTTAAGAAGGTAAGTGATTGCTTGTGATTCTTTAGAATTTTGTTCCCTATGCTCAAAATCATTAAGAGAGAAGATTTCCAAGATCGATACTTTTGTTGAGTTAAGAGGTTAGGAAGGGTTGTAGTGTGTGAGAAATATTTTGAAAATGAGATCTAATAATATGGGTATAGAATTTGGACAATTTAAGAGAAAGAAGTGTTTTTCATCTTCCAACCTTCTTAGTGTAAAAAAGGTGACACATTCTTTCATCCATGGTGTTTTAGGAATTGACCAATGAGTTTCACTATGGAGCTTGTGAGAATTGTTCTTATCTTAGAAATGCTTATTTTTTCTTTACACTTGGAAAATAGATAGATAATTTGGAGATCTTCTAGATTAGGGTTGATTACATCCTTATAATGCATTAATTTTATTTTTCCCTCTAAATCTTCATCACTACACATTTTCTCCTTAAATTTTGATTTGGCCGTTTTTTTTAATAGTATCTTTATTCTACAAAATAGTGTCTTCCATGATTCCCAATAGTTTAATGAGCCAGGGTATCTTTATGCCATCCTAAAATAAATATTAAAAAAGAAAAAAAATCTTAAAATTACAACCAATAAATAAACATTTATATTAAAAACCTTAAAAAATTAAATATAAAATTTTATAATTTTTTTAAATTAAAAACTATATATATATATATATATATATATATATATATATATATATATATATATATATATATATATATATATATAAACTTAA
The DNA here is from genome assembly GCA_010110895.2 of Picea sitchensis. Classification (NCBI taxonomy): domain Eukaryota; kingdom Viridiplantae; phylum Streptophyta; class Pinopsida; order Pinales; family Pinaceae; genus Picea; species Picea sitchensis. The sequence continues at coordinate 141,393 of SNQJ01S0040461.1, read as the reverse complement.
TATATACAATGGGAAGGGTGTGAGGCTGATGTCGAACATCATGACCACTATGAGCGGGGGTCCTCCCACACTTGGCCATTACATGCCTTGCTTACAGGGGAGTGAGGTGATGCTTCGACATAGCCCTAACCCTCTCCATCATATATATATATATATATATATATATATATATATATATATATATATATATATATATATATAGTCTAAATTTTTTATAAAATTTTATATTTTATATTTTGTTTTGTTTTTTTTAATTTTAAGATTTTTTTTTTATAATTTTTTATTTTTTTAATTTCATTTCTTTTTTAGTTTTTTTTGCAAAAAAAAAAAAAAAAAAAGTTTTTAATATATATATATATATATATATATATATATATATATATATATATATATATTAGATTATTATTTTTTGGATTTTTTGGATTATTATTTCCCATGGGTTTTTTTTTTTTTTGTTTACTTTGGGCTGAATATATTTTTCAAATGTGTTTTTTTTTTTTTTTTTTTTTTTTTTTTTTTATTTTTAACTTTTTTATTTGTTACTTTTTTCAGTAATAGAAATTTAAAGGGAAAAAAGTAAATAAATTTCAAAGTGACCATTTTGTTTCCATTTTTTGTTTTTTCTTCCATAGGGATCTATTGTCAAAACCACGGTTTCATTTAGATTAAATTAATGGACCATAATTTTAACGTTTAGAAAAAACTTTTTGCTTTAGTTAGCGTCACCTTTTTATCTAGATTGTTAATTTTAAGGTTTTTGAGCTATTGTATGAGTTTTGAAGTCCACATTTGAAAAATGTTGTAATTTGATACAATGAAAAATGAGTGCTTCTCGGTATACCACCTTTTGATTTAGGGCTTGATTTTCATGTTTTAATGCAGGTTTTTTTTTTTGTTTACTTTGGGCTTTGAATATATTTTTTCAAATGTGTTTTTTTCTTCATTTAAAAAAAAAATTGCGAAGATTTTCTGCTTTTTATTTATTTACTTTTCAATGTAAATTTAAGGGAAAAAAACTAGTAAATAAATTTCAAAGTGACCATTTTGTTTCCATTTTTTGTTTTTTCTTCCATAGGGATCTATTGTCAAAACCACGGTTTCATTTAGGTCGTAATGAGCCATAATTTTAACGTTTAGAAAAAACTTTTTTGCTTTAGTTAGCGTCACTTTTTTATCTAGGTGTTAATTTTAAGGTTTTTTTGAGCTATTGTATGAGTTTTGAAGGCCATGCTTAAAAACTGTTGTAATTTTGACCCTGTCTGAAAAAATAGTGCTATCGGTAACACCACTTTTTGATTTGGGGCTTGATTTTCATGTTTTTAATGCACAAATATGGGTTTTTTGGGATATAGTTCTTGTTAAGTTGGTAACTTTGTTAAGGTCCATCTAGGACAATAGAGACTTCACCTCCCTCCCAGTATTCATTTGTGTCATTACCTTTCCTGGAAGCATTATACTTATTTGATTTGTCATGGTTGACAAATGAACCTATTTTTCATGACCCTTCATGGTTGAAAATGTCTTCTAAGTTGCCATCTAATATCCCAAAGTTTGATGGTAAGCCGGGAGAAGACCCCTCTACACACATCATGACATACCACTTATGGTGTTCATCCAACTGATTGATGGATGTTAGTGTGAGGTTGCAGATTTTCTAGAGATTTATGACTAAAGTTGCCGCCAAATGGTACATTGAATTAAAAGGTGGTTCCTTAAAGCTTCAATGACCTGGCAATGGAACTCTTAACGTATTACCAATTACCCATACGATATGAGATAGGAATTGAGCTCTTGACTTCACTGCGTCAAGATAATACCACTCACATTTCCAATCATATACATGAGTGGAGACAATGATGTAGGATGATTAAGACATAGATTCTAAACAAACTCATAATGGAGTGGTTCACAAAGTCCCTCCTACCACCCATTGCCCGAGACGTAGCTATGGTCAGGGCGACAACCGAGGAGCAAACCATACTGTGTTCCCAACACTTAGACTTGATTTACTCTCAGTCAAGTACACTCTATGACATCATTCCAAATGATCCTAGGCCATTGACAGATCCAAGGAAGCCAACACCAGGACTCGATGTCGATGTTGCCATTGGTTATGTTTCCCATGCATCTATGAACTAGTTAGATGACCAAATGGGTCACATGTTGATTTCATCACACCCATAGGCATCTGGCACTAGTGCTCAAACTGTTGCAGTCCCTACTCAGACCTCTGAGGTGAATTTGATGTAGTCCACACAACCGAAGAGTCCTCAACAATCTAGATAAAAGAAGAAAAGGAACAAGAAAAACAATTACAACACTGAGAAAGGGACTTCTCCCACCTAGAACACCCAGGAGGGAGGAACTAAAGAGAAAAATAAGAGTCATTTTCCCTGCACGATTTGTGGGGAGGACCACCCTACTCATCAGTGTCCTCAAAAGGATGAGGTCCACATATTTTTGGCACAGCAATGAGCCCCGCAACAACATGTTGTATTAAGCCATCATTTCCCCCCTCAACCTCAAAACATGGTTGCTACAAATCTTGCCCCTCCGCAAGGGGGCATGGAAGGTACCCCTTACCACAAGGGGTCTTCCTCGAATGCTGCCATTTTTATGTGTGACCAAATGGTTAATTTCTAGACTTGGGCCAAAAACTATGACACTCTTGAGCCCTCTCATGCTGCACCAGAACCAGCATCTTCTTCCCAACCCGGTGGCCTTCTTCGGATTGAGAAGCTATCTTTTGACGCATCGCTTCACTCCCCAAAGGGCCTTCTTCGACACATGATGCACAATCCAAACACATGTCCTGTCCACAACTACAATATTGTGGAAGACTTGGCCCAGGAACCATGTTCCATGTCTTCCCTCAAAGTTCTCCAAAGTTGTCCCACACAACAGAAAGCCTTGTTGTCAGCCATAGGTGGGGTTGATCCCTGAAAATCGAGATTGATGACCTTTGATTCTTCTCATATTACTCATAGGCTATCTCATCAGGCCACTTTCCATATCATAGTGCGATCGATGGGGAAAAACATATATCGAATGATGGTGGATGAAGGAGCCTCGACGTGCATAATGTTTATCTCTTGTTGGAAGGCCCTCGACTCTCCTGAGCTTAATACAATTGCAACACTATTAAAAGCGTTCCATGAACACATGTTCCAACCTCATGGAATATTCACCGCCTTACCCATCGATTTAGGTGGTAAGACTGTCTATGTTTTCGTGGAGGTCATCGACGCACCTCTTGAGTAAAATTTTCTACTCGTGCATACCTGGTTCTATGAGATGACTATAGTTGTCTTGTCGGTATTTAGGGTCCTATGCTTCTCTCATCAAGGGAAAATAGTGATGATATATTAGCTTGCATTTTGCATCCCAGACCTGGGATCTAATGAAGGGTCAAACATACCCTTTTTCGGTGATACTCAATAGTCTTTCATGAATGTTGGTGCAAGGATGTTCAAAGATCCTTAGCCAATGGAAATTTTTCCCCTTCCCCAACCATCTCCTACTGCGAATATTGTTCCATTTAATATGATTTCTTTATTTACTAGTGGATCCCTCAGGTATTCCGATCCTTGGGTGGTACCTTGTCCCGAGGATTTTGAATCTTATGGAGCTTCCCTGCTGCCCACCATGGTTGAGATTGTCGATCTGAAAATCCCATCAACATATGTAGATATTGGTCAACAACTCCATCCTCATATGGAATGTGATCAACATACTCCACTTTCACGATTTGTTGACTCTCCTAGCTCGCATGATTTCCTAGATATTGAGTTTCCTTAAGAAGAGGCCATCGTGGAAGTCATGGATTCAATAGAAAATCCAACGAATGAGGTGATGTATCAATCATCTTGTCCTAATTCAGAACCCATGAGAGTTAGCATGATGAGTCATGATCCAAGACCGGGGAATTTGCTAGGGAATCGTACAACCCTCCCAGTATTGACCCCTATCCACCTTGGTTATCTTTTTCGGAACTTGCGACTGAGTTCTTAGCTTCCCCTTCTCTCAAAGATTCATGTTTCTTACTTCCTTCATGTCTTGATGGATCCCATCATGGAGTTTCCATAGCTCACGAAACCAATCATGATGAGTATTTTCAAATGCATAGATTCGTTTCTATATGGCATGGCCCCGACACAGTAAGCCATATGCTGCCAACATTGTCTCATGCGTTCATCAATTATGAAAAATATCCTTGGACGAAGCCTAGCAATGGGCTCTACTTCACCTAAATCGTTAAAATGTGTAGTGCCTTGTACATAGGTGTGTGGTGTGGGTGATTTTGTTTTTCATATATCATATCCAAAAAATCCAAAAATATTTTCTTTTTTGAGATTTCACTATACGTTTTGACCCCCATAATCTAGTTTACATGTGTTGACTATATTACGGGGATATTTTAAGAAGATGGTGGCTTCCACCAAACTTGAGGTATGTGTTCCCAAACTGGCATATAGGGATAGGTTTTTCCCTACATTTCTCATTTTGCATTATTGACCATCCATTTTGTCATCACAATGCCTTAGGTTCGATCCCATTGGGTTGCAACATTAGCCACTCCATTTTGCACATCATAATCTATTCAACAATTTCTACCCTTCATGGGCACCGTAGTTAGCACCTGGATTGTCATTCAGGGCCCATGCTGCATTTTCTCGTAGGCACGGGAGCCTTCCTTTAGCCCTGCCATGACTTGATGATTGAGCCACATTCTTCTCTCTTCGTCTATATTCTGACCACATCCCGTGGGGATTCCTGAAAACTTTTATTGTTTCTTAATGGTCACCTATGAATTTTCCTCTTGCATCATGACTCCTGCAACTATATTTTTGTTTTCTCGTATCTCGCTTACCTCTATTGCAATATCCCTTGACCATCCTCCTCTTGCATTATTCGGCCTCCGTTTTTCATCCACCTACCCATGGAGATAACAATTGCTAAGAGTGGATCTCACTTGCATGAACCATTTGCATTCATCTTGCTTAGGTCGGTTCCATGCGCTTGGAACATAGGAGCATGCTATTAAGCCACTCGTTCTCTCTAGCTGAGTATAATTTATCTCTTTTTCAAACTTGCAAAAGAACATGAAAAAGACATTATCGAGTACACTTTTATCTCTTTTTCGAACTCATAAAAGGACACGAAAAGGGTACATACCGAGNTTTTTCACCATTGGTCTATTCTCAAAATGACAACGTTAGTCGAGTTGCCCTTGAACATGGCACATGTTTGAGTCCTCATCCTATAGTTGGATTTTATATTGACTAGGAGTTGTCCCAATAATATGAGTCAAAGATACTCCTCCAACTGGTTACTTTTCCAGTCATTATGGAGAGTGATTCAATGCCTCCTGTGTTGTTGCACTATATTTGTCCAACTCTTGTATCTTGTTGACTAGTCACCATTGTGTTGTGTTATATATTCAAGGGAAGTTTGAGCTTGAGTTGGTCATCTGTTGTTTTGTTGAATTTCTGAGTCGACCATCCATGTATCAATTGTAGTTAGTGATACTCTATCTTCACATCATCTCTCAGTGTATGTTTCATGTCGATTGATGGGGGATACATCAAGACCCTCCTTCGACAGATCTCTTCTTATTGACTTCAGTACATTATCTAGGAGAGGGATCTAGAAACCACCTAGTACCTTGGAGATTGCAGTCCTTATTGGCATGCCTCTTCATGATCGACAATGGGTTTACATCATTGACTCATGTTTGATTGGTTCTACGAGTGTTCTACATCAGATCCTTTATTCACACTCGCTAGATTGTACTAGATACCTTGGGGTCCATATTCATCATCGGTGGGTCCCCTCACATCTGTTAATGGTATAAATAAATGACCGATAATTAGATAGTTTCTACCATGCTCGACATCAGATCATTTATTCTCATGTCATAGATTCATACCATTGGGGTTTGGGATGAATACCTTGGGTTTATGGGCACATCATTCCTTTACAACATCCCCTCCCAAGTTGGGATGGAATATATCACTTGTATATGAATACTTTAAAGACTTCGGGGGAATTCTCCTCAGTGCTCGTTGTATTCCTGATATGTATATGTATATGTTGTTGTTGATGGCTATGATTGTGTTCATGACGTAGATCCACATTGTATTGTCTCATGGCTACAATCTTATTGATGACATGGATCCACTATGTATTCTTTTGTGGCCATGGTCTAGAAATTCATATAATGGATCTGCAGTGTATTGTTCAACGACCATTCTCATCAGAGTCTGAGTATGTCTACCTAGGGGATATTTTATATATGCTCTCATAATTGATGTTTGATTTCATGTACTCACTGGTTCCTTGATCTCCAAGCTCCTTTCTTATGCCACTCTTCACCATGAATTTTCGTAATGTATTTCGGCCATCAACTCCTCTCTTGACCTCACACATTAGGGGGCATCTGTTATTCTTGTATTTTCCACTATAGGTTGTGAAAGAATGTTATTAGATATTATGAGGTTAGAATTACATAATTGAGTAAAATTCTCATAATTATTTCACAAGGAAATAATTATTTTGTCACAATTTCATAATTATTAAATAAGAATTATTTAATAATTGAGAATAAGCTCATAATTGAGAATAAACTCATAATTGAAAATAAAGTTCATAGTGAGTTGGAAAAATCCCATAATTGAGCATGGAACTTGAGCAAAAATCTCGTAATAAAGAAAAAGTTCATAATAGGTTGGAAAAGGCTCATAATTAAGCATGAAACTTGTGCATGCCTTGTAATTTCTTATTTCGCATGCCATCAAGCATATCTATGACTTGTAATTTCTTATTTCACATGCTATCAAGCTATCCATGACTTGTATCCACCTAATTCACATGTCATAAATCCTATCTCCAATATCTTCTAAAAAACTATAAGAAGAGGCCAAATCAAGGAGATGGGGGAAAAGAGTTTTGAGAGTGGTTATGCTATCAAAATAGAGAGACAAGATAAAGAGGATAAGAAGGAGCATCGAGAACATGAGACTAGGAGGAATGCATCAACATTTAAGGTATGAATTGATGTAATTTCTTCATGTTAATGAATAGATAATTGGTTTCCCCCCTGAATATGTATGTATTTCATTTGCAAATATTTGGATATGATCTTTTGATTGATATATGATTAGATACAAGTAGATCTAGGATTCTAATTCCAAGCAGAGAGGTGAAAAGACATTGTTTGTCTTTTGTGTGCAGGAAGTAGATTGCAGAGATTAGAACTGTAACTTCATATCTGCATCTGTCGGGATATATGAAGGACAACCTACAGTTCAAGGTATGCTATCTCTACCACTCTTTAATTTAACTATGAATCCATCTACTTGAGTCTAGGAAAACCATAGGAATCTATCCTTCTTTCTGTCTAGAATCAATAGGCAGATCATAGGGATATCTTGCCATATATCATGTGAGATCCCTGTTAGATTTATCCCAACAAGAATGGTTTCTTGGAAAGTTGCGACACATAATAGTTCCTTGGCAAGTTTCAACAACCGCAGTAAGGTGTTGCAACAACTGGAAAATGTGTTGCAACAACTGGTGTTGGTGTTGCAACAATTGGAAGACGTGTTGCAACAACTAGGGAACATGTTGCAACAACTTGTGTTGTCATTGCAACAAATGGCAGTTGGTTTTGCAACGATCACAAACTAACCCATTATTCAAATATAAGTGCAAGATATGTTATTTCTCTAATATTTGACCATAGTTCATATGAAATTTTAAAGAAATGCAATGGAAAACAACTTGGTTCTAAATCTCACATGTAAGCATTAAAATAGATTAATAAGTGTTAATACAAGGTTATGGGTAAGCAAGAAGGGATTAAAAATAGGGAAAGAGAATGTAAAAAGGATGACAATTCCATAACCCATCATCTCCCCCAAACTGAAAATGTTGCATGTCCTCATGCAACCCAATACCTTTATATCAACCAAGCTGCAAGGACCCATTAGAATGTTGCTTCCAATTTTCAATGCATAATAACCAAAACTACTTGTTGATGCCTCTTTGATTTCCCAATTGATGATGTTGCTAGAATACAACACGTATTTCCCAATATCACCTTGAAACTACTTCAAATAATGGATTGAAAAGTAGCCTCCAATTGATTTCTAGCAATTTTAGTGGAATTGCAATAAATGTCATAGTAGCTTTTATAAGTAACAACAATGTTGTAGCTATAGTGGAGTAATAAAAGATTTCAAAATTTGGATTTTTTTTCAAACAATAATCCAGATTGAGGATATTTTTGGTGAGTGTATTCATCATAATTTAATGCCTCTGTCTACCAAAAATCACAACAACCCAGTTCACGGATCTTAAGATATAAACAAATAAGCTACTACAAGAGTTGCAACAAGTATTCTCGGAGTAGCAACAAACTTTTTAATACCATTTTCTCACAAAATACAAACTTGGTTTTTCTACCAAATGTTTGCAAGCATACTTGTCCTATTTGATTTCTTATCTTCACCAAAAATCATGACCAACTGATGCACAAATTTTGAGATATGAATAATTCTTTCTCTACACATAACACAAAAATTGGAGTAGCGACAATAGTGTTATGACATGAGCAACAACAAATCATCATAGTTTAAATTTCGTGACATGCTAATGCTTTATTTCATGCTACTGGTTCTTGTGTATGAGTAACAAGGCTTCCTCTTACTGGTTCTTGTGTAGCAGCAATAGGACTTCCTTTTGTCATTAATGCAGAGAAATTATTGTTGATCAGATTTCCACACTAAAAAAATGATGGATGATGTTGTACATATCCAAAAAATTTGTAGCAATGGATTCTATATCATCTTTCTAGTGTTGCAACAATTGACTTTCTGGTATTACAACAACTGTGTTGAAACAACTGAAATTATGGTGTTGTAGTAACATTGTTGCAACAACTATTGTGCGATCTATTCTGCTCCCGGTAGCAATGTTCTCTTATCCCCCCAAAATGAAATATTTTCTATCAAATGGAAGGCCAAGTAAACAATGTTGTTCCAAGTAAGAAATGCACAACAATCCACCCCCCCAAACTGAAGATGTTGCATGGCCTCATGCAACACAAAGGCTGTAGATGGGCTATGATCTACTTGGATATGCTACTCTAAACCATATTTTAATGTTGTGTGCCTGGAAATGCTCTCAGATCAAGCAAGAAATATATGGTATTAGCAAATGTTGGTTGTCCCTTTCAGCCACTTGTTTTTCTATTGTTGGTTCTTGTGGAGAAACAACAATACCTCATCTTTTCTTACTGCTTGTTCTTATGTGGCAATGAAAATAATTCCCATTGTTTGTTCTTGTGTGGCAACATTAGGGATTTTTCTTACTGTTGGTTCTTGTGTGACAACAAAAATACTTCCCATTGTTGGTTCTTATGTGGCAACAATAGGGATTTTTCTTACTATTGGTTCTTGTGTAACAACACTAGTGTCTTATGTAGCAACAATTGTATCATTCTATCCCTTCCTCAAGGTTGTAGAATATGATTCCATGGGTCACATGAACAAGGGAGGTTTTGGAATGAACAAGGATGGTGAAGGATGGGAAATATTGATAATGGAATGGTCATGATAGGTAAAGCAATGGAAAATCCCCCCCCCCAAACTAAAATCTTTTTATTTCCTTGAAAAATGTCAGATGGTAAGAAAGTAGGACAAAGAAAAAAAGGTTGAGGAGGCATAGGTAATTTCCAAATACATATCTATAGAATTAAATGGATTGTTATTAAGGAAAAGAGAAAGAATCATACCTGCACCTACCTATGAATTCCATAATGTTTTAGCAACATCCTGATCTGATATGGTCCACAATGATGTAGAAATTTTAAAAGGAAGAGCAGTGTGGAGCTTGGAACATGTAGCACAATATATATATGGAACAAACTTTTGATGTAGTAATGAATCTTGGAAATATTTATTTAACATGGAGATATTTATTCATATAGCAACATGGAAATATTTATTTAGAGAGAAACTTGGATGGAATTGTTTATTTCTCACTTTATTTTCAAACCTTGTTCTCGAGCAAGCTGGTTTTCAAACAATATCTATTTGACTGCGCCCAAAGTTTTCATAGTCATAATGTTTTTATTCTCAAGGAATGTCTACTAGCAAGCTGATTTTCAAGCATTCCAAGGTCTGATGGCACCTGATATAGGTTTTCACCATCAAGTTTATTAAGAAAGGGAATGGGATAACAAGGTGACTCAACATTGTAAGTGAGTCAAGTCACTTTATTGCATGGGTTAGGGATGGGCGAAGAAGAAATTAGGAAGTGATGATGCTGAATTTGTGGCTTGATAGTAGTGGAAATGTTTAATCATCAAGGGAAACCACATAAACAAGGAATTATCTTCAACATGTAATTATTCCAATCTGGGAAGGCGGAAATACATAAGCATATCATGGTACTGATGAATGAGCACAATAGATACTAGGTTTCATGAAAGGATTCCTTTGCAGGAAGGATGTGGGAAATGTGGTGATGGATCTTAATTTATAGGGTATTGGACTTCTCTTTATCTTCAAATTAATTCTCCATTTGTCTTGTTCTTCGCTCCATCTGAAACTTGGATGAAAAAATTGGGGCAACAATGCAATCATAAGGCAAGAGTAGCAACATAATGTAGTAGCACTGTAACAACAACATATAACAACATGTAGTGGCACTATAAAATCATCATTATAGACAAAAATATGCTCATAAATGGATATGAAGGATGTCTAGAGGGTATTCCTTTTTTTGTACGAAATTTTGTCTTAAAGAATCACTTATACATGAATTGACTCCCTTAGTCTTCCCAGGATATGCAAAACAAAATGCTACTTACCTGCAATAAAATATGAGTGTGGAGGAATAGAGGTGATAGGTATCTCTTCATACAAGAAATATGAAAAAAAAATTACAAATAGCTCTCATACAACAAATCCGAGGTAGAATAAGCAAAGAAAAATTCACTTTCTTACATGTTGAGGAGTGATGACCAGCTAGACTACCCAATGGTAATTTGTTGATAAAATATTCGTTCAAGGCTCGATAGGAGTGATTCCAAAAATATATGAGAGTAAATTCATAGGGATATCTCCAATATAAACAAGTTTTAAAAATTCCATAATGTTCTATGCCAAATCTTCTTAAGAACAACCTACAAGATAAAGTTGTTTTCAAATTCCCGCCTAGACCAACAATTATTATTTTGAATATAATTTTTTCGTTTGATGAAGGATCAACATGATTCCAATTGGATATGAAAAAATACTCATGTGTGTATCCCCATTAGAAACGGGTTTTGAATAAAATAATAATTGTTGGGTCAAATATGCCAGTGAACAACTTACGAAACAAAGTTTTAGGGGTGCAAATTTAATACAGGAAGTTAGTATTTTAGGCATAACTTTCTCATATGACATCGAAACGAAGTGATTCCACTTGAATTATAAAGTATATTCATAAGAGAGTATACATTAGGAAAATATTTGAATTATATATCCATCAAGTCACCAAAAAATGGATTGTCCCAACTATGTCCATGAATTTTTTGCTTGACACCAAGTGTGTATTTTAGCCACAATATTTTTGTTTGATACCCAAATTGAAAAATTCAAGATGGGTTAGGAAACAGATTTCAAGGGATACTTTATATAGAAACATGTTTTAAAAAATTATCCCATATAATCCCCCAAAATAGGAATGTCCCAACTCTGGTTTTAGTAAGGTCAATGACCCAATTGCCACAAAAAGTCTATTCAAGAAGTTATTTATTCCAAATGGTGATCTAGGTATGAGTGATTTTTTAATTTTTTTTAGCCATGTAATATTTAATGTAAAATACACTCACACCAAAAATTTTAAATACTCATTTTTTTCATTATGAGTGATACAAGATTTGTAGAAAATGAGGAAAGTATACACCCAAAATCAATAGAAAAGGGAGATCAAGTATTTAGTTCAAAAATGTGGTAATGAGAGTGAGACAATGAGAGCCTGACATAACCACCATGGGAATTCGAGGGAATCAACAGAGTGTCTCATTATCCATGAAATAAATTCCAAATTTTTTTTATGAAATTATTGTATGACGAGGGATGTGAAAATTAGAATGACAACTACAACCATCATTAAGTTATTGACCAATCATGTATTTTTCATCATGTTTAAGACAAAAGAGACCATGTATGGGTAGAAACAATCAAGAATGAAAAATAAATTATGATGGAAATAATGGAAATTAACCATACCTTATCATCAAGCTTGAAGGCTTCTACTTCCCCTTGCACTTTCTTCAGTAAAATTATCATTCACCAATGCCTTCTTCCTCTTTCCAACTTCCTCAAGAATACAGATTGAGCCTTCGACATTTACTCTGATTGGTCTTCATGCTGACAAGACTAGTTATCATCAAGTGATTTGGATTTTTGAATTATTGTCCTTTCTCGCTTGTCCATTGTACTACTTGATCAATATTTTTAGTGCATCCAACATTGTCCGAGCTGGTGTAACGAAAACACAAAATAGTGTCAAGAATGCACCGTACTTGGAGCCATGGAAATGGTCAACCATTGGTGTTGCAAAAACATTGAACCATTGGTTTCGCAACATCACAACCAGTGCTGCAAAAATGCGTCTAGTGTTGCAATAGTTGTGGTAGCACTTGTAACATGCTTGCTAACTTGAAAAAGAGATTAGTACGATGACTGACTCTTACTACACCGAGTGTTTTGGGAGTTATTTTATTTTATTCTACAATCCTAAAAATGAAACACACCTCACAAGATGAAAGGAAACACGTGGTAGAAAACATTCTAAATGCACACTTATCAAAACAACAAAAACGTACAAAATTGATACAAGAAAGAATATTGCACCATTGAAAGTTCCCCGGAAATGGCACAAAAAATGATGGGTTTTTAATTACCTTTATGATTTCTTAGAAAGATAGTTAGAAATAATATGTATTTAATTATCAATCTAGGGCTCGTATAGAACTTGCGAACTGTCATGCACTGTATATGCAAGAACAACTACTATTTCTATGTGTTTTAGTCATGGTGTTAATGATTATATTTGTAAGAAGAGTATGGACAGTTCACAAATTTGGAAAGTAACTACAAACTAAAGAGAGTCACCAAATTCTAAAACACTCAAAAGTAATGAAAGCAAGAATTGAATATCTAGCATAGTCGGATGGAAGCGAGCTACTGTGACTCCAGTCTAGGCATAATTGAAAAAGACAACTAAACTAACTATTCTAGCGCAATCATATGGAAGTGATCTATTGTGACCCCAATTTGTGCATAATGAAAATTGCAGCTAAACTATTTAACTAATTCGGTCAGCCAACTAAACTAATCCTTTCCAAGGTGATCATTGACGTTCCTCTGAACAACAATTATAATCATTTCATTAAACACATAACTAAATACAATCAATTGCATGAATGAATAAATAAATATAATCCATCCTACATAATTAACAATATAAATGAATTAAATTACATGAAAAAGAATTAACAAGTTGCAGAATTAAATCACACAACGAAAAATTAAGGAAACCTATCTAAGTTATGCAACAATCTGTTTTATTAGAGTGGGCCCTGCCTCCATAGAACATAGTGTTGATATTAATCTATATCAACACTCACGCCAGTACAAATAATTAAATAAATCAACACTCATAGCATTACAATTAATTAAATGAATCAATCGACAACCTAATGAATTAAACAAATGAATTAATCATGAATTAGAAATGATAAATTGGAAAACTTATTCCATTATAAATCGGACCTACGCTCTAAGAGTCCTCCCCCTTTGCAGATGTGAATAACTCTTTTTATACATGAAATTCATACGACAACAAAATCCTTGAATGGGAAAATTATCCAACCAATTCTTGTTTAAGACATAATTGGTTGTGGTCTGTTAGCTTGTTGAAAAAGGAGGAATGTGGATCTATAGACAAATTTATGCTACTGAACTGGATGCTCCATTTCATAAGTTTAGAAAATGGCTGCAATAGTAAATATGGGCAAGTTTCCTTCAAATAAAAGCCCGTACGTTCCACCTCATGCATCTTCTAGGGAAAATTATCATGAATGACCTAATTGGGCATGTTCTACACAAAACCCTTGTCGTATAATTTTCTAATTCATCTCCATTGCTCCAGAATATTTGTATTAAAATCGTTGTCTGATTTGGATGCCTTTAATTTCGGGTGTAGCATTAATCATAAATTGTAGCTTCCCAATTGTATTTGGAACTGATAAAAATATATTTCATCATTTATTAGCTTCCCCAAATAGTTGTAATACTAGATTCATGGAATTTCCATTGATTCTTTGAGTGGGTGCTTGGATTAACATTATTGTTGCATGGATCCATAATTTTCACATAGAGTAATAACAACATGGCTCATGGTTCCAATGGCTCATAGTTCTGGTATCGGCTCATGGTTCTGATGGCTCAAGGTTCCAATTGTAGCACCATTATTTAGATGAGTTGTAGTGCAGAATGGTTTCTTGGTGAGTTGTGACACATAATAGTTCTCTGGAAAGTTGCAATAGTTGTTGTAAGGTGTTGCAACAAATGGAAAACGTGTTGCAACAACTGGTGTTGGTGTTGTAGTGCAATGTCCCCACTAAATTTTTTAGATTTTTATTTAGATTTGCTATGTAGAAATTTCGTCAAATAGTTTGTTGTTGTAGTGTTTTTATGTGTTTTCTAGTGTAGAATTTCTTACAAATAGTTTGCAACCCTTTTACAAATATCTGGCACATAAAATAGAACAACAATAACTAGAATATCAAAAATTCAACCAAACAACAATATATAGAGTAAGTATGGTTGCTTAATTAATCCTTAATTTATGAGCTGATATATCAATAAAATAACTCACAATTGTTCTTCACAAATAATGGAAATAAATGATCAGTTGGTTGGTGTTGAAGATGAATTTGAGGCTGTAAAAGCAACTGTAAATACCACTACTCAACTACAAAAAGAGTCCCTTGCACTTAGAATTTTGATACCCAATAAATATTTAGCTCCCACTTAAGTAAATTGACTCCTCATCTAAACTCGACTCAACATGGATATTATTCACCCCTAATAGATAGGAATTGGCCCCAACAAGTGATATTCGACCCAACAACTTCAAACTCATCCCCAACAAGTCTGAAATCAACACAACAAGTGAACTCAGCCACCAACAACCAGAAATTATCCCTCCTATAGCCATAAAAATGGCTCACCCAAGAGCTAAATGTTGCCCTTACAAAGATGTGCCCCTACTTCAAAAAACTCAACCTCTAGATGAGAGATACAACCCAACAATAGTAACTCCGCCCTCCTACAAGTAATGTCATCCTCCAAGATGAAATATTCATCCCACCACACAAAAAATGCATCCACAAAACCCAACTTTCATTCCAAAACAAAATTGGCCTCTACCCAAGAAAACTCAACTACCGAGTAATGGAAACTCATCCATAATGAAGCATATTGAAATATATGAATGATCTTTGCTCCACGACCAGCTAGGGTGGATGGTCTCACCACTAAAACTAATCTTTTTCTCTAGGTTTTTTTGTCCCAAGAGCCAAAATTCGCAAGAGCTCTCTCAAATTCATTTTTAGAAAATAACAATGCATAATGGCCAAGGGGTGCACCCTCCTCCTCTTATAACTCTTCATTCACCCTTCCTTGACCCTTTTACCTTTTTTGACCCTTTTAACTTAAAATATTAAAGTGACATTTCTAATGTTTAATTGACTATTAGTCACAATGTCACTTTATAACCCTTTTTTCCCTTTTTCCTAATGTCACTTTAGAAATATAACATTTTAGGCCTAAGTGACATCAAATAACCACCTTGACCACATTTTATTTGTTGTCTATAGCCTATGGGAGTCTGTAAGGCTACTACATCATCCACCTAGATTTATCATTTGGAAAGGGACAACACAATCCTAACTTCCCAGATTGCTTGCTCTCAAGCAATCACAAACTAGGATGCTACAAAATATGCTCACTTTCCCACGTGGCATCCCCTCCTAGCTAATATATACACCTAATACGATACTCCATGATCACTCTTCTCCTCAATATCGTCTCCTGAACATCCAAAAACTCCTCAGGAGTCAATACCATTCATCCCCTATCATCTAGCGATGGTAACTCCGTGGAAGTGGTAACTCATGGCCCCAACACCTTCTCGAGGCATGATACATAGAGAATACTACGAATATGGATACCCTTTGGAAACTCTAGCTCATAAAATACCTCTCCAACTCTCTGGATCACCTTATAGGGACCACAGAGGCATGAACACATCCACATCCCCTCAAGAAAACTACATCCCCAATCTTGAAGTTGTGCTCCACCATGTTCCTATCTGCATACATCATCTTCTCAATCTGAGTGGTATGTAAAATATCATGAGTGGTGTCACAACAATGCTCACCTAAATGTAACCAATCTATCCATGACCTCACATAGTCATGCATATACCTCTCAACCCATTTGTTCACCATCTATTCCTAACCATTTGTCTAAGGGTAGAAACTAGTACTAGAAGTGAAACATGTGCCTACAAAACTGAACAACTCCTGCCAACATGTGCTAAGAAACTTGTTGTACCGATTAATGACAATGACTCTAGGATGTTCATAAACTCTAAACATCTCGCCAAGAGATACATTTGTCACCCATGTTTCGCAATACTTCGAAGAGATCACTTATAAGTGTGTGAACTCTGATAACTGGTTAATCTATGCACACATACAATCTGTGCTCTATTCCCTTGGTAAACTTGTGATGCAATATAACAACATTCCCTACAACCTTGACCGTGAAATGGGTAAATACTAAATCAACCTTGTTGGATTAGTGTGCTCTGACCTACTCTACTGAAAATTTGTACACTCTTCCATATGTCCCAATACAATGTCCGCAAAGTCCATCCATGCAAACCTCTCTCGGATCTACCTATAAGTGATAAGTTCACTAGGGTCTCAAACTACACTCTAAGATGTGAAGCACCCTCTACCCATAGCGCTGATTTGCAAAGTACTAACACAAGAACCCACATGAATGCCCCTGATAAGACAAGAGATCATAATTTGTAGAAACTAAATCGACTCCTCAGAAGACCGCTCCTCCAAGCAAAAAATTGTATGCATCACATGAGTAAACTTTGGAAAGAAAAGACTAGCCATTTCATTTGTATCGGTTGTTGATATGTCAAACACTGTAATTTCAGGGTGCCAAGATAATCTCCACGAGGAACCATCATGATGACGTTCCACCCCTCTTATCATAATTGTATGATCACCATGCTTAGACCACACTCTCCTCTCCTGGACCACCAAGCTGAAATCCCTTAAAGGACTAAACTCGTTGTTCTATATCATGTCTTGCCAAAGTCAAATTCTGCTCACTTGCAAATAAACTCGATCCTAGGTATCATGAGGGAAAATATTTTGAAATTTTGGTATGCTTGTTTAACCATAGACAATGTCACTTCATTGTCACCCAACCATAGGAATTCACATATGCCACCTCCGAGCACACTAACATTTACTTATAATAATTCTGACAATCCTACTCCATAACCAACAGATAAACCCTAGCCAGAAAACTACTATAGCAACATCACAATAACCATACAAAGATAGTGCACGTTACACCAAAAGAAGCATATAAGAAAAATACCAAAACGAGTGAGAAAACTCCACGATAGCTACTACACTACTCTCTCCATACTTGCGCCTTCTTCTGCTGCACCTGTATCTCCTTAGATTTGTACAGTAGTTGATGTTGCAACTTCTCCTAAGACTTGCACCCTTCTTTTTTTGCAGTTGCAACTCCTTATATTTTTGCACTAGTTGTCGTTACAACTAATCCTAATAATTGAGGATCTTCCTTCCATCAATTAGACTGTTACAAAGGAAACTAGCTCTGATACCATGTTGAAATTTTGGTATGCGCGTTTAACCATAGACAATGTCACTTCATTTTCACCCAACCATAGGCATTCACATATGCCACCCCCGAGCATATTAACCTTTACTTAGAGTAATTCTGACAAGCCTACTGCAGAACCAACAGATAAACCCTAGCCATAAAATTGTTGCAGCAACAACACAATAACCATACAAAAATAACATACCTTACACCAAGAGAAGAATACAAGAGAAATACCAGAAATACTAAGAATACTCTGTGACAGTTGTTGCACTACTCTCTCCAAACTTGCGCCTTCTTCTGCTGCAGTTGCAGATCCTTAGATTTGTGCACTATTTGTTGTTGTAATTGCTCCTAAGACTTGCACCCTTCTTTTGTTGTAGCTACAACTCCTTAGATTTGCGCACTAGTTGTTGTTGCAACTACTCCTAATACTTGCGCCCTTATTGATGAGTGAGTGAGTGTGAAAATGAGCTAAGGCACCACCTTATTTATACTTATTCTTCCAGTGAACTTTTCCCACAAGGTCAACCTATCTTTTTTGGCAAATATAATTTGCTTAGACTTTTTTGGCAGGTCCAACTTCTCTTTCTGGGTTTCTTATTTCTTTATTATTATTATCCTTGGGCCGACTTCTTTTCTAGGGTTTCCACACATCTGTTTAGTGGTTCACTTGCTTCTAGAATATTCTCTGCATCTAAGAGAGGTCATCTAGGAGGGAGCGATCCTCTCGCAACTACCAAGAAATCAGCACTCCCTCTTAGATAGGGAGCCATCTTTCACGATGTCTTCATCTAGTAGTCCACTGAATACTCTGCAATCAGCTAGTATCACACAATTGCCACAATGCCATTGGTATCTCAAATCGTTTGTCACAGTCTCTGCAATCAAGTAGCACTCATCTACTTCCAATGTGAGCTGGTAGTCTCCATGGAAATCAACTAGTAGCACATAGCTAATACAATTCCATCTAGTAGAACATGACTGTGTCGATCCATAGTAGTACATAACTACTATCCATTTGTGCACAACCACTCCAAGTAGCACACAACTACTATCTAGAGACACAATGTCTGTCTCTTGCAATGAAACCACCATGCAATACAACAGTCTCTATGATTATGCAATAATAAACTAGTGGCACACATCCATTACAATATGCCCTGAGCCATAATCATAGTATGCCACCTCCATGACTATGCAACAATTAGCTAGTAGCACACAACTACTATAATATTCCCTCAGCCATAGTCAGGATCTACCACCTCCATGACTATGCAACAATCAACTAGTAGAACACAACTACTACAATATTCCCTCAGCCATAGGCAGGATCTGCCACCTCCATGACCATGCAAAAATCAACTAGTAGCACACAACTACTACAATATACCCTCATCCATAGTCAAGATCCATATGACTACGAAAAAATTAACAAGTAGCACACAACTACTACAATATGCCCTCAGCCATAGTTGTGCCTATGATTATGCAACAATCAGCTAGTAACACACATTTACTACAATATTCCATCAACCATAATCATAGTCGATGCCTCTATAACTTTGTAGCAATCAGCTAGTAGCACACAACTACTACAATATGCCATCAACCATAGTTATAGTCTCATCCAGTAGCACAAAGATAATCCCATAGTCCTCACGACTATGCATGTGATGTTTCTTCTCTCATTAGGTCCAAAATTGCCTTACCCCCTCAGTTGCAAGACTGATCTAGGGAACCGTTGGCCAAAGGTGTTAGCTGACATGGGAAGAAACAACACACCTCCTTCTCAATGAGAGTTGACATTCTGCACCTCGAGTCTTTCCTCTCCTATCCAAATCAACATGACTAATAGGAGAAAGACTAGGCATGGTCCATTCACCACTAGCCAAATCAACATGGCTAATAATGTGAGTGAATGTATCATTCTCCCTTGGTCAAATCAACATGACCAATCTAGAGAGAATTTATGCCTAATGCTACTCATCTATGGATGTGTACCAGAGCTTCACAACTCCCTTTTGCATCGTGTCTCAGTTGAAGTCTTGCAAGAAACTTTCGAAGCCACATTGCTTCATGGCTTGCAACACTAGCTTCTATATACTCTTCCTCTGTTGTATCGAGTGCCACTGATGTCTGCTTCCTGCTCAACCATGCAATCACATGGATTCCAAACTGAAGCAACATTCAAAAGTACTCTTCCGATCCACTTCACTCCCTACCCAGTCAGAGTCTGTATAATCCTATAGAATCACATCTCCAGCTGAGGTATAACTCAATCCATGTCCTCTCGTACCACATAGGTATATCAAAAAAAAATTTACTATCAACCAATGTACATGTCTCATAATCAAGGTAAAAAGGTCCACATCCCAATCCTTCTTATTGGCTTCCTTCACTAAAACAAGGTAATCCTCCCATGAGGTCTCATATCTCCTCAAAGACTCTGAATAATTTGATCTAGAATCTTGTGATCTGTCAGTCATGGATAACGTCTCTCCCATCTGAATATTAATCTTAATCTGAAGAGGAATACTTTATGAATGAAATTCTCTAAGAAACTCATAGTATTACAATTAATTAAATGAATCAATCGACAACCTAATGAATTAAACAAATGAATTAATCATGAATTAGAAATGAGAAATCAGAAAACTTATTCCATTATAAATCGGACCTACGCTCTAAGAGTCCTCCCCCTTTGCAGAGGTGAATAACTCTTTTTATACATGAAATTCATACAACAACAAAATCCTTGAATGGGAAAATTATCCAAACAATTCTTGTTTAAGACACAATTGGTTGTGGTTTGTTATCTTGTTGACAAAGGAAGAATGTGGATCTATAGCCAAACTTATGTTGCTGAAGTGGATGCTCCATTTCATAAGTTTAGAAAATGGCCACAATAGTAAATATGGGCAAGTTTCCTTCAAATAACAGCCCATACCTTCCACCTCATGCATATTCTAGGGAAAATGCTCATGAATGACCTAATTGGGCATGTTCTGCAATAAACCCTTGTCATATAATTTTCTAATTAATCTCCATTGCTCCAGAATATTTGTATTAAAATCGTTGTCTGATTTGGATGCCTTTAATTTCGGGTGTAGCATTAATCATAAATTGTAGCTTCCCAATCGTATTTGGAACTGATAAAAATATATTTCATCATTTATTAGCTTCCCCAAATAGTTGTAATACTAGATTCATGGAATTTCCATTGATTCTTTGAGTGGATGTTTGGATTAACGTTATTGTTTCATGGATCCATAATTTTCACATAGAGAAGTAACAACATGGCTCATGCTTCCAATAGCTCATAGTTCTGGTATTGGCTCACGGTTCCAATTGTAGCATCATTTTTTAGATGAGTTGTAGTGCAAAATGGTTTCCTGGTGAGTTGTGACACATAATAGTTCTCTGGAAAGTTGCAATTGTTGTTGTAAGGTGTTGCAACAAATGGAAAACATGTTGCAACAACTGGTGTTGGTGTTGCAGTGTAATGTCCCCACTAAATTTTTTAGATTTTTATTTAGATTTGCTATGTAGAAATTTCATCAAACAGTTTGTTGTTGTAGTGTTTTTATGTGTTTTCTAGTGTAGAATTTCTTACAAAAAGTTTGCAACCCTTTTACAAAGATCTAGCACATAAAATAGAACAACAATAACTAGAATAACAAAGATTCAACCAAACAACAATATATAGAGTAAGTATTGCTTCTTAATTAATCCTTAATTTATGAGCTGATATATCAATAAAATAACTCACAATTTTTCTTCACAAATAACGGAAATAAATGATAAGTTGGTTGGTGTTGAAGATGAATTTGAGGTTGTAACAACAACTGTAAATCCCACTACTCAACTGCAAAAATAGTCCCTTGCACTTAGAATTCTGATACCCAATAAATATTTAGCTCCCCCTTAAGTAAATTGACTCCTCATCTAAAGTCGACTCAACATGGATATTATTCACCCCTAATAGATAGGAATTGGCCCCAACAAGTGATATTCGACCCAAAAACTTAAATCTCATCCCCAACAAGTCTGAAATCAACACAATAAGTGAACTCGGCCACCAACAACCAGAAATTATCCCTCCTATAGCCATAAAAATGGCTCACCCAAGAGCTAAATGTTTCCCCTACAAAGATGTGCCCCTACTTCAAAAAACTCAACCTCTAGATGAGAGATATGACCCAAAAATAGTAACTCGACCCTCCTACAAGTAATGTCATCCTCCAAGATGAAATATTCAGCCTACCACACAAAAAATGCATCCACAAAACCCAACTTTCCTTCCAAAAAAAAATTGGCCTCTACCCAAGAAAACTCAACTACCGAGTAATGGAAACTCATCCATAATGAAGCATATTGAAAGATATGAATGATATTTCCTCCACGACCAGCTAGGGTGGATGGTCTCACCACTAAAACTAATCTTTTTCTCTAGGTTTTTTTTGTCCCAAGAGCCAAAATTCACAAGAGCTCTCTCAAATTATTTTTTAGAAAATAACAATGCATAATGACCAAGGGGTGCACCCTCCTCCTCTTATAACTCTTCATTCACCCTTCCTTGACCCTTTTACCTTTTTTTGACCCTTTTAACTTAAAATATTAAAGTGACCTTTCTAATGTTTAATTGACTATTAGTCACAATGTCACTTTATAACCCTTTTTTCCCTTTTTCCTAATGTCACTTTAGAAATATAACATTTTATGCCTAACTGACATCAAATAACCACCTTGACCCCATTTTCTTTGTTGTCTATAACCTACGGGATTCTGTAAGGCTACTACATCATCCACCTAGAGTTATCATTTGGAAAGGGACAACACAATCCTACCTTCCCAAGATTGCTTTCTCTCAAGCAATCATCCAAAAACTCCTCAGGAGTCAATACCATTCATCCCCTCTCATATAGTGGTGGTAACTCTGTCGAAGTGGTAACGCATGGCCCCAACGCCTTCTCGAGGCATGATACATAGATAATACTATCAATATGGATGCCCTTTGGAAACTCTACCTCATAAACTACGTCTCCAACTCTCTGGATCAACTTATAGGGACCACAGAGGCATGAACACATCCACATCCCCTCAATAAAACCACATCCCCAATCTCGAAGTTGTGCTCCACCATGTTCTTGTCTGCATACATCCTCTGCTCAATCTAAGTGGTCTGTAAAATATCATGAGTGGTGTCACAACAATGCTCACCTAAATGTAACCACTCTATCCATGACCTCACATAGTCATGCAGATACCTCTCAACCCATTGGTTCACCATCTATGCCTAACCATCTGTCTGAGGGTAGAAACTAGTACTAGAAGTCAAACATGTGCCTACAAAACTAAACAAATCCTGCCAACATGTGCTAAGAAACTTGTTGTATCGATTAATGACAATGACTCTGGTATGCTCATAAACTCTAAACATCTCCCCAAGAGATATCTTTGTCTCCCATGTTTCCCAATACTCCAAAGAAATCACTTATAAGTGTGTGAACTCTGATAACTCGTTAATCCATGCACACATACAATCTGTTCTCTATGCCCTTGGTAAAAGTATGATGCAATATAACAACATTCCCTACCACCTTGACCCTGAAATGGGTAAATACTACATCAACCTTGTTGGATGAGTGTGCCCTGACCTACTCTACTAACAAGTTTTACACTCTTCCATATGTCCCAACACAACGTCCGCAAAGTCCATCCATGCAAACCTCTCTCGGATTTACCTATAAGTGATAAGTTCACTAGGGTCTCAAACTAGACTCTAAGATGTGAAGCACCCTCTACCCATAGCACTGATTTGCAAGGTGCTAACACAAGAACCCACATGAATGCCCCTGATAAGACAATAAATTATAAGTTGTAGAAACTAAATCGAATCTCAAAAGACCGCTCCTCCAAGCAACAAATCCTATCCATCCCAGGAGTAAACTTTGGAAATCGAATACTAGCCATCTCATATGTATCGATTGTTGATATGTAAAACACTGTAATTTTAGGGTCCCAAGATAATCTCCATGAGGAACCATCATGATGATGTTGCACCCCTCTTATCATAATTGTATGATCACCATGCTCAGACTACACTCTCCTCTCCTGGACCACCAAGATGAAATCCCTAAAAGGACTAAACTCGTTGTTCTAGATCATGTCTCACCAAGGCATCTCAGTGAAGTCAAATTCTGCCAACCCACGAATAAACTCGATCCTGGGTATCGTGGGGGAAAATCTGTTGAAATGTTGGTATGCTCATTTAACCATAGACAATGTCACTTCATTGGCACCCAACCATAGGCATTCACATATGCCACCCCTGAGCACACTAACATTTACTTATAATAATTCTGACAATCCTACTCCATAACCAACAGATAAACCCTAGCCAGAAAACTACTATAGCAACAACACAATAACCATACAAATATAGTGTACCTTACACCAAGAGAAGCATACAAGAAAAATACCAGAACGACTGAGAAAACTCCATGACAACTGCTACACTACTCTCTACATACTTGCGCCTTCTTCTGTTGCACCTGTAGCTCCTTAGATTTGTGCACTAGTTTTTGTTGCAACTGCTCCTAAGACTTGCACCCTTCTTTTGTTGCAGTTGCAACTCCTTATATTTGTGCACTACTTTTTGTTGCAACTGCTCCTAATACTTGAGGATCTTCCTTCGATCAGTTAGACTGTTATGAAGGAAACTAGCTCTGATACTGTGTTGAAATTTCGGTATGCTCGTTTAACCATAGACAATGTCACTTAATTTTCACCCAACCATAGGAATTCACATATGCCACCCCCGAGCACAATAAACTTTACTTAGATTAATTCTGGAAAGCATACTCCAGAACCAACAGATAAACCCTAGCCACAAAATTGTTGCAATAGCAGCACAATAACCATACAAAAATAACATACCTTACACCAAGAGGGGCATACAAGAGAAATACCAGAAAGACTAAGAATACTCCGTGACAGTTGTTGCACTACTCTCTCTATACTTTCGCCTTCTTCTGCTGTAGTTGCAACTCCTTAGATTTGCGCACTATTTGTTGTTGTAACTGCTCCTAAGACTTGCACCCTTCTTTTGTTGTAGCTACAACTCCTTAGATTTGCACACTATTTGTTGCTGCAACTAATCCTAATACTTGCACCCCTATTGATGAGTGAGTGAGTGTGAAAATGAGCTAAGGCAACACCTTATTTATACTTATTCTTCTAGTGAACTTTTCCCACAAGGTCGACCTGTCTTTTTTGGCAAATATAATTTGCTTAGACTTTTTTGGAAGGGCCGACTTCTCTTTCTAGGTTTCTTATTTTATTATTATTATTCTGCTTGGGTCGACTTCTCTTCTAGGGTTTCCACGCATCTGTTTAGTTGTTCACTTGCTTCCAGAATATTCTTTGCATCTAAGAGAGTTCATCTAGGAGGGAAAGATCCTCCCGCAACTACCAAGAAATCAACACTCCCTCTTAGCTAGGGAGGCATATTTCACGATGTCTTCATCTAGTAGTCCACTGAATACTCTGCAATCAGCTAGTAGCACACAACTGCCACAATTCCATCGGTAGCTTGAATAATCTGTCACAATCTCTGCAATCAAGTAGCACTCATCTAATTCCAATGTGAATTAGTAGCCTCCATGGAAATCAACTAGTAGAACACAGCTAATACAATTCCATCTAGTAGAACATGACTGTGTCGATCCATAGTAGTACATAACTAATATCTAGTGGTTCACAACCACTCCAAGTAGCACACAACTACTATCTAGAGACATAATGTCTCTCTCTTGCAATCAAACCACCATGCAATACAACAGTCTCTATGATTATGTAGTAATCAGCTAGTGGCACACATCCACTACAATATGCCCTCAACCATAATCATAGTATGCCACCTCCATGACTATGCAACAATTATCTAGTAGCACACAACTACTACAATATGCCCTCAGCCATAGTCAGGATCTGCCACCTCCATGACTATGCAACAATCAACTAGTAGAACACAACTACTACAATATTCCCTCAACCATAGGCATGATCTTCCACCTCCATGACCATGAAACAATCAACTAGTAGCACACAACTACTACAATATGCCCTCATCCATAGTCAGGATCTGTATGACTATGAAACAATCAACAAGTAGCACACAACTACTACAATATGCCATTATCCATTGTCGTACCTATGATTATGCAACAATCAACTAGTAACACACATTTACTACAATATTCCATTAGCCATAATTATAGTCGATGTCTCTATAACTATGTAGCAATCAGCTAGTAGCACACAACTACTACAATATGCCATAAACCATAGTTATAGTCTCATACATTAGCACAGAGATACTCCCATAGTCCTCATGACTATGCATGTGATGTTTCTTCTCTCATCAAGTCCAAAATTGCATTACCCCCTCAGTCGTAAGACTGATCTAGGGAACCCTTGGCCAAAGGTGTTAGCCAGCACGAGAAGAAACCACACACCTCCCTCTCAACGAGAGTTGACATTCTGCACCTCGAGTCTTTCCTCTCCTAGCCAAATCAACATGACTAATAGGAGAAATATTGTGCCTGGTCCATTCACCACTAGCCAAATCAACATGGCTAATAATGTGAGTGAATGTATCATTCTCCCTTGGTCAAATCAGCATGACCAATCTAGAGAGAATTTATGCCCGATGCTACTCATCTATGGATGTGTACTGGAGCTTCACAACTCCCTTTTGCACCATGTCTTAGTTGAAGTCTTGCAAGAAACTTTCGAAGCCACACTGCTTCACAGCTTGAAATACTGGCTTCTATATACTCTTCCTCTGTTGTATTGAGTGCCACTGATGTGTGCTTCCTCCTCAACCATGCGATCACATGGATTCCAAACTGAAGCAAAATTTGAAAGTACTCTTCTGATCCATTGCACTCCTTACCTAGTTAGAGTCTGTATAATCCTATAGATTCAAATCTCCATCCGAGGTATAACTCAATCCATATCCTCTCGTACCACGTAGGTATATCAAAAAATGTTTTACTTTCAACCGATGTACATGTCTCAGAATCAGGGTAAAAGGTCCACATCCCAGTCCTTATTATTGGCTTCCTTCACTAAAACAAGGGAATCCTCCCATGAGGTCTCATATCTCCTCAAAGCCTCTAAATATTTTGATCTAGACTCTTTTCTGTTGGTCCTGGATAGCGTCTCTCCCATCTAAATCTTAATCTAAATCTGAAGAGGAATACTTTTTGAAAGAAATTCTCTAAGAAACTGACTCTCTTTGAGATCAGGATCACTTTGAGTCTTCATGCTCCCTCTGAAGATATATAGTCTTTAGAGTCATTTTCTCCCTCTCCATGTGTTGATCTCCTCTTCTCCTTCATTACATGATCGTGCACAACTCTATGACTGAATAGTCTGCTTCATGTTGCCTCCTGCAACCGTCATCATATATCCCTCTCAGAGTTATTACCTGTGACCTTCATGTAACAAGAAAAAATAACAACAACATATCCATGGTATCCTCCATGGAATTTACAAGATAACTTGTCTGGAACAAGGTCAACAACCAAGAGAGACTCCTAGAGGAAATCTATTTATCTTGTAAACAAGTGCATTATTAATATGAGCATTCACCTAATGGTAGTTGTCCTAACAGTAATCAAGTGTTACTAAGAAATAAGGAATATCAAACCTAATATGAAAACCTGGAGTGTGTTGTTCCTATGAATATGTTGTATCTGAGATACATTTGGATATACAATTGTTTCTTCGACAAAAGATCCCTTCTCCTACAAAAACCCTCAAGATAGTGATACAATTTAAACATATACAAGTACATATCTCCAGAAAACATCAGTATGCAGTTGCACCATTCAAAAACAACGACAAGAAATGTCGAACCCTAAAAATTCAAAGTGATCCAAATTGCAATCTAAAGGTATCTGGAGATGCTCTAGGGTAAGGCACACTAGGAAAACCAAAAATTAGTCCCAATACTTCACAGAAAATTTCACTGCAACTAGTGTTGGCACTGCAACTGGTGCTACAACTGGCACTGCAAATGGAACACAGGAGCTAGCATGAAGGAATTGGCATGAAGGAACTAGAATGAAGGAACTGGCATGAAGGAAATATCATGGAGTAACTAGCAAGAAGGAACTGGCACGAAGGAACTGGCACTGCAACTGCAATTGAGGATCTTCCTTCCATCGGTTAGACTGTTACAAAGGAAACTAGCTCTGATACCATATTGAAATTTTGGTATGCTCGTTTAACCATAGACAATGTCACTTCATTGTCACATATGCCACCCCCAAGCACACTAACCTTTACTTAGAGTAATTCTGACAAGCCTACTCCAAAACCAACAGATAAACCCTAGCCACAATATTGTTGCAGTAGCATCACAATAACCATACAAAAATAACATACCTTACACCAAGAGAAGCATACAAGAGAAATACCAGAAAGACTAAGAATACTCTGCGACAGTTGTTGCACTACTCTCTCTAGATTTGTGCCTTCTTCTGCTGCAGTTGCAACTCCTTAGATTTGCGCACTAGTTGTTGTTGTAACTGCTCCTAAGACTTGCGCCATTCTTTTGTTGCATCTACAACTCCTTAGATTTGCGCATTAGTTGTTGCTGCAACTACTCCTAATACTTGCAGCCTTATTGATGAGTGAGTGAGTGTGAAAATGAGCTAAGGCACCACCTTATTTATACTTATTCTACCAGTGAAATTTTCCCACAGGGACGAGCTGTCATTTTTGGAAAATATAATTTACTTAGACTTTTTTGGTAGGGCCGAATTCTCTTTCTCGGTTTCTTATTTATTTATTATTATTCTCCTTGGGTTGACTTCTCTTCTATGGTTTCCACACATTTGTTTAGAGGTTCACTTGCTTCCAGAATAATCTCTGCATCTAAGAAAGCTCATCTAGGGGGGAAAGATCCTCATGCGTCTACCAAAACATCAAAAAAATCTACCTCGTCATATAGAACAAAGCTCAACAACTCCTCTCACAACATCCCCACAATGATGTAGACCAATCACTAACATGACCTTGTCGATCATATTCATCATCTGAAGCAGTCTATCACTCCGATGAATTCAAGGATCCTACCACCAAATTGGAATTCCACCACTCCCAATTCCTACTGAAATATCTGTGAACCGATCCAAAAGAGTCTAGATCTCCTCCTGTGTACTTTGCGCACTAATCACATGATCCAAATGAAAGACCTATGTCATGGCCAAAATGCCCCATGTCTCATACAATTGGGTCCAATGATCTTCTCATGTTTTGTTGTATACCATGAGGGCATCAAATAACAACAATAGATGCCTCTACCACTACCTACAAGACTGGAAAGTGACTAGTGCATTGGTCAACCCCAAGGGCATGACCAAGAACTCATAATGAATTCAAGAAGAAGATTTGTAATTATCCTTCTCCCTATCCCTCATTTGATGATATCCCAGATCGGCCTTCCACAAAAAAAATAGCTCTCTACCCAAGAAAACTCAAGTACCAAGTAATGGAAAATTGGCTACAATGAAGCACAATGAAATATCTGAATGATTTTTCCTCCATGACCAACTAGGGTGGATGGTATCACCACCAAAACGATTCATTTTTCTAGGGTTTTTCATCCCAAGAGCTCTCTCAAATTCATTTTTAGAAAATAACAATGCATAATGGCCAAGGGGTGTGCCCTCCTCCTCTTATAACTCTTCTTTCACGCTTCATTGACCCATTTACCTTTTTGTCTCCCTTTTAACTTAAAATATTAAAGTGACATTTTTAATGTTTAATTGACTATTAGACACAATTTGAGAATGCAGGTTTCCACAATTCATCATAATGCTAAGAGTAATTTCTGGATAAGACTATGTGCAAGCTTTTGAAACGTCCAATGTTTCGAGAGGACACTCCACCCATCATCACGGAGAATCAAGCTAATATGTTAGAAAATACTATGTTGAGGTTTGTATTTAAGGCGGAGGAAAGGTGAGTGAACGTTGAGGAGGGAAAGTGAAAGGAGGGGAATAAATATTAAAATAATAAAATAATTGTTAAATGAGATTAATAAATTGATTTAAATTAAATTTAATTGAGCCCTGGATGAGGTGACACATGTTTAACCATGCACCAAAAGGCTACCCCTGCCTGTCATATCTCCTCCAACATTCACTTATCGAGGAGACGATTTAATGCAGGATGTTGTGATGGGAGTTTTCACCCCATGCGATCTATGGTACTCTGGTTTAAGATTCCACCGGGATCAAATCGGAAGTGTACTACAAAGAAAAATGTCAACTCTACTGTTATTTCACCCTTAATGCATCATATCTAGCATATTTCCATCTGTTGCTCCAATTTTCAGGATACATTTCTCCTTTTAGCACTATATGTGTGCTTGGATTCTCCTTTGGAGAGGTTGAAATATGCCCAGTACTAGATTGTCTCTCTTCATTCTCTATCCATTGCTCTCAGCACTGGAATCATGCCTCATGAGCTTGATCGCTCCTCCAGGGGTGTTGATTACCTAAGATATCTTGACGGTCATGGAAGAGGTTCCAATGTTCCTATTAGCGAGTCAGGTCAACCTCCTTCTCAGGAAACCCATACTACAACAAGGTAGGGAATAAATACCAGCACAATAGAAGAGAATTTGGGTTGTACAGGCATTGAGGAAGCTTCGCTCGATTCACTCCTGAGTATATAATGGACTTGGGCTTGACAAGTCATGAGCATACAATCGTTGCAACGAGCCATGCTTTTCTGAGCACCCCACTAAAAGGTCATTGGGGCTATCCCATCATTGAAGAGGCACCCCCGTCGACACCCATTCAGGAAGTAAATCGAGTTCCAGAGGAGATGCATGACTCTTCTTTGTTTCACTTCTATGAGTAGCATCATAATCTGGTCATGGATATTCATCGATATGTAGCAGACCAATTGTTTTGACAGGAGCGCATCAATTTTCGGTTGGGCTTTCTTTTTGAAGCTCTGTTAGGCGAGCTTGCTTCCAGCCACTGTAAATTTTTTCATCAACCTTTCAATCTAGTTCCGACTTGGCACCAACACACTACTGAAAGAGAAGGACGTGAAACTTTCGGCGCATGATTTCTTTGGTTTATGCTTTTGTTTTTGTTTTGCTTAAAGCTCTGTAAGAGATTTTTAAATGGCTCCTTGTCCAACTCTGTATAATTGGTTACACCATGATCTTTCTAGTTATAAGCATAGAGACAATATGGATAATGTTTGTAGGAACCTGGAGACGACTCTGGTTTCCACTTTTTGGCAGGCCAGACCCCAGGTTCCAAAAACTATGTAAATTTTTCAGTTCTTAGAGGTAATACAAATTTTAACTTACAAAAAAAAATAAAAATTGGTTGAGATTAATAAATAATAAAGTGATTTTTTTTAAAGTTAGTCAAGAGTAATAATAAAGTGGAAATTATTAAGGAGATAAAATAATAAAGTCAAAATAGAAGTAAGGAGGTAAAAAACATTGATAAAAGAGGAGAATAAATAATGAAATAACCCGTTGAATGAGATTAATAAAGCGATTTAAATTTAATTTAGTTGAGAATAATAAATAATAAAGTGATTTTTTTCAAATTTAGTCGAGATTAATAAGAAAATAGAAATTATTAAGGACATAAAATAATAATCAAATTAAGGAGAGAAGTCAAAGCTAGAAGGAAGGAGATAAAAACCTTGATAATATGAAAAAAAAATTATATTAATGATAAAAGGAGGAGACTAAGGAGAGGGAGATAAAATAACAATCAAATTAAGGATAAAAGTCAAAGTTGGAAGTAAGGAGATAAAAACATTGATAATATGAAAAATTTAATATT